>NJDD01008416.1:79852-97746 GCA_002245505.1 Calephelis nemesis | reverse complement strand
ATATATGTTATTTGCAGTTAAAAAAATATTTTTTTTCTTTATTACAATATTTATGGCAAGACTAGGTAGATACCAGAATAAATTTAATAAACACCCAGACCCGGAAATTCAGACATCTAAATGTTTATCACACAAATGCCTGCCGCCGTCGGGAATCGAACCCGAGCCTCGCGGTTGGTTGATGTAGTTAGGCGTGTACGCTAGCCACTCGACCAACGAGTTGGATTGGAACCGCCGCTATATTTATTACTGATGTCACAACATCAGTTCTCGCTATTGACGTGTTTCGATCTAAATAATAAGAAACCTCATAAACTCTGTATATGGGTACGATAACTAGCTTGTTGTCAAGAGTATTTTTTTACTACCAGAAAATAAGTTTTTTTTTTGCATTTTATAATAAAAAAATGCTACAACGTGAAACATTCTATCTTTCAGGAGAGCCGACGTGATTCAGCAGAAAGTGTCCGCCAGCATCACGCAACCTGGGCGTCTCTGTGGGGCCGTCCCGGGCACGGTGCTCCTCAGCAACGGGGGCGGTACGCTCGCAGCAATCTCGCCCAGTTATTATATGTTACTCCACTGGATGCTAAACTGTAAAAACAAAAAAGCTTCAGCAACTGGAATACCACCATAACGCAATAATGTTAAGCAAAATAATTGCAAGAATATATATGACAATGTAAGAAGAGACCTTATCTTATAATATAAAAATGAATTGCTAAATGTGTTGGTAAACGCATAACTTCCGAACGACTGAACCGATTTGGATAATTCTTTTTCTGTTGTGTTTTCTGTTATTGTCAGAAGAAGGTTCTTACGAAGTGAAAACCCAAGAAAAAAGCAGGGAAAATGGGAAAAACAACACTTCTTTATTTATTCCATACAAACTGAACGGGTGGTACGAAGTTCGCCGGGACAGTTAGTTAACAATAAAGTTGTAGTTGGTAGTCCGCAGAGGTATGACCCGTATCATAGCGGGAAGCTATAGTGTAGCTTTAATATACCGAGCTTGGTCGTGGTATAACAGTCAATATCCTGAAGGAAAATCAATATTTTGTTCTCGGCAGTTCTTTTCACTTGAAATTGTCTAACTATAAATATGTATATAGTAATGTAAATCTACGTACTCTTAGCGTGTTAGGAAAAAAAAAACAACAAAAGTACTTATGAACTTCTACGTGAATACTAGAGATAGGAAACATCTTTCCATGTACTACGAATAGACACCAAGATGAAGGAGGTAAATAAATAAAAAAAAGAGTGTGTACTTATATGTGAAGTTATACTTCTTCGGCGTAATAAGATAAAAATCTTTTTAAAAATTTTATCTTTTGCCTTATTTTACATTTGTAGACAAAATGACACTAACCATAGAAAAAAGGTATTCAATAAATTAAAAGTTTTATTATAATGCATTATTTAGTTAAATAAAGTTTATTTAATATTTAAGGTACCTTTTTTTGAAAAACTAAAATGTTATCTGTAGCTAACTTCATCATGTCGGTTTTTCGTGACGGTGTGCGCGAGCATCGTAAAAATTTACCCTCATCATTTTTTCCTAACGCGCCAAAAGAAGTATAACTTAAAAAATAGGTACTTAGTATGGATACTATAGGTCTGTGCTTGGTTTCATACTCACACTCTTTTAGTGCATAAAATGCAAATTGATAAATAATACTAAACATTTTTAAATTACATACAAATTACATCTAAGTTTTTTTTATATCATTCATGTAATAATATACTGGCTTTTTGATTAGTTATTTAGATTTTTAGATTAGTTGGATTAGTTTTTGACCGTTTTTTTAAACTATATATGAAATAATTGTTTTTATTTCTCAGCTTTATCGCAGAGATCAATCCGAAATTTCATGTAATTTTCCAAGTGTATTACTTCTTTGACTTAATTTCACATTTTAAAATATAAAAAGTTTAAATCTTGAACTTCATTGAAAAACGTAAACAGTAAACTTGAATCTATATTTCATGTATACTTCAACTTATTAATAAACGTGGACTAACGTGGGAGTAAAATTAAATTGATATTAAAGCCTATATCACGTTGTAATAAAGACTTTTTTTATGATATTGGAAGGCAAACAGGCAGATGAAAATTTTCAACGCAAATTCACGCCGCCTAGAGACACCAAAGGTAGTAATGGTGCGTTGCTAACTTGCGGCCGGGATGTTAGCCCTCGAGCAAAAGTAAGTTTAACGGCTATCTTACCCTCCAAACCTCCAATGTTATGGCGTTAGAAATAGGTAAGGTGGTGGTACCAATCAGATGTCGCGGTGTTAGTGACTGTAAGCCTATGCTCGCTTCTTACGAGCTGCCTGGCAGGAAGGCAGATGGTCTATTTTGCAAAGGAGCCCGGACCAACACGGGGAGGTAGATATAAGGTATAATACTAGGTTAAACCTTTGTGTACCTTAACTCTGCGTTTTATGAGACGGCAAGAGATTTTTCCCACTTAAACCTCAGAAATCTAGACGTGGTTTAATATTACGTACCTAGAGGCTAAATATTACATTAAATTTAAAATATTACATTAAATTTTAATTTATTTATTTAAAGTTTAAAATTAATGGTCCTTACAAAGTTCTGAGCCCTATATTTTTTGGGATGAAATATCCATCCTGTAAGAATGTTTACCTTTTTACTATTTTATGCCAAATTACAGCAACATTCGTCAATGATTTTTGAGTTGAGTAAGACTGTCTTTTTTTAATATTAAAATACAATTATTTTGTGCTACATTGGTGAAACTTATATTTTAGGACTAATTATTTTCAATATCCTACATTTATTATATTTATATTACATATTCTGTGCTTATCCCAACGTTATTGTATGGAAGCGAGAGTTGGGTATATCAGAAAGAGCATGAAAATAAGATAAATGCGGTCAAAATGAGAGCACAATGGAAAATCTGAGGTGTAACGCTCGCTGACCGCATTCGTAACAGTGAGATCCGAGAAAGAGTGGGATTGAAAGAAAGTATTGGTGTTAAAATGCGAAAGGGCATGTTCCACTGGTTCGGACATGTAGAAAGAATGACAGATGAAACATTGAAAAAACAGATATACAATGCAAATGTTTAATGATGTAGGTACCCGGGGAGACCAAGGCTGACATTTCACGATCAGATCAATCGGATATTATCCGAGGTTGCTGTCAAGAGTCTCCGAAACCGGCGTGTTTGTATGAAAAGGGTAATGAATCTGAGTGAAGCCAGACAGGTTTGTCAGGATCATTAGGTCTGGCACTCGATACTCTCTGCCTACCCCGTAAGGGACTTGGCGTGAAGATACGTATGTATGTATGTACATATTTTGTATTATTTCTCAGAAGCAGTAGTTTTTAGATTTTGCTGTTCTAGTCTTATTTAAGTGATTTTACATGACCAATGGTAGGTTAGACTACGAATATTATGTTAAGTACTACTGTATTAAGTACCTAGTAAGGTACTATAGGTTATAGTATGAAATAAATTAAAAATGATGAAATTAGTTATATTCTTAGGTATACACAACATAATTTCTGGGTAAACCACTATATTATTAAAGAAAACAATAAGATTATTGTATGATATTTGACTTAAAAAATAAATTTGTATAGCATCACTAATAAAACGATAAAATAAAACAGTATTATTTAATTACGAGGTTTTCAGATGGTAGAATCCTACTGAATAAACTTAAAGGATTAAGGCCCCATACTTAGTCAGCCAGAAGAGCCAATCGCCGCACTCCCCTGTTCCATGATTACTATGAAATATTGCGCTATAAAGTAATCGTCTCAAGCGACAAATCCCTATTTTTGACACTATAAAAGTAATTTGAAAATAAGTATAAAAACTGAAACACTTATCTTTTAGGTATAGTACTTATCTATGTTTATGTTAAATTTGGTGTCGATATTTTCATAATTGAAGTAGACAGTTGGGTTTTGCTTTAAAAAAAGCGTTAACTTTTTGATTTTTTTCTATCGAGCAAAGTGAAATGAATTGTGTTTTGGAAACACTAGTCTTATAAAGCATATTCATGTTAATCTTGTGTATTTGTATCACCAAGATCCATGATTGATTTGTATGAAAAAAACATTATACTGCTGACATATTTTAGGATACATGGGCCCTTAATAACCCCCGTTTCTTTAAACACCATAGTATCCTTTCCGACATCAGGTAGGTACATGCGATTTGATAATTATTTTTTTGAAAATAAGCAAATGATTCTAAGATCCCATTTGTATTGTTTCATGGTTTGACCAGTGGTTTTTGGGTTACATTCAAAAGTACATAATTTTTTCGCTTATGTTGGACTTCACGTCATTGATTAGATATAAGCGAATAACTTATACTCCTATACCTACCTTGTGATTATGACCATTTTAAAAAAAAAAACCATGAAAAGCATTTGGCTATTGGCTGAGTAGTCCTGTTAGAAAAATATAAAAAATAAAAACAAAGCTGCGTTCGAATTTAGAACCTATCTTTTTTTCAGTCGGCTGAAAACTTAAAGCTACTCGTACAAAGCTATCTATAAATATTTATATTTTGTTGTTTTAATTTCGTTTTTTCACAATTATGTCATCAATGAAGATGTTATAATTTTAGTTTCCTCTGGTCAGTAGGGTTACTCTTGTAACTCGATTTCATGCAAATTGGAAATTAGAATCGGATACGTCATTTTGGTACTTTTGAACACAGTACTAGCGGATTATTAATATTTTGTTGCAAAAAAAATTAACCAACTAAATGTTAATAATTCGCAAGTATTGTGTTTAAAAGTACCTAAAGTGACATTCTGCATTCCAATTTCCAAAATTGCTTGAATCGAGCCTCAAGAGTAACCCTACAGTTACCTAAAATTTATAAATCACCGTAAACATTTGCCATATCCATAAATATCGTGCATTTTCTAAAATAAGGATATCCATACACATTTTAATTCGAACACCATGGAAAGTTGTATTTCGAAACACAAAATAAAGATTACTTGACAAAATAAACAATGACTAGTCTAGATCGGGAATCAGATCTGTATCGGATTTGTTAACTAAAGTGAATTGGTAAGTGAATTTAGCCTCCTAACCCTTCAAACTTTATAGAATTACCACACAAGAATGAGTGGTTGAGTTGTCTATCGAAACAATGCTGATTTGGCAGATGACATAACGCTTGAACCTAGATATAACAAACTTGATTTTTAACATGATTTTATTAACTATAAAAGGCCACACACCCAATTGGGTACTTTCCTACATATTTTATTATGAATTTACATAGAACTTACATAATTATCTATTATTTTAAGGAAAGAAGTCCAAAATAAGTTTTTTTTACTTGAATATATAAAAAAGGCGACTGAGTCACTCATCCTCTAACAACTGTAACCAATAAATAAATTTTGCTGAAAGTGAAATGCAGATATTTATTTAGAATTAGAGTAGTTATATGAAACATCAAACTATGAACGATCCGTCCGTCTTAAGATATTAGAATAATAAATAAAAAGAAATATCCCCGGACAGATTACACAAATTCATCTAACCTTAAAGTAAAAAAAATATTAGCCTTATCTGTATAGAAATACATAGATATTAGTATAAATTTAATAAATACCCCGACCCTGCAATACAGACATCGAGTAGAATCACACAAATGCCTGCTCCCGTCGGAAAACGAAACTGAACCTCGCGATTGGTCTGTGGAATTTTGCGGTTACGCTTATCCTTCGACTAGAAAGGTGGCTAAGGGAATAAAGGCTGTTTAATATACTTTTTCCAACCGCAAAATATCAGTTTGTCTATTTTTAGCCCCCGACGGGAAAATAGGAGTGTTCAAGTTAAAAGTATCTGTTTTATTTTATGATATTGGAAAACCAACTAGTAGACGGATTTCCTGATGGTAAGAAATTCACGCCGCCTAGAGACACCAAAGGTGGGAATAGTGCGTTGCCAATCTGAAGCCGGGATATTAGAACTCGAGCAAAAATTTACCGGCTATCCTCCGAACTGGAACTCGTCAACGGCAAGCGCTGACGTGATAAAGTTGATAAGGCGGTAGTACCAATCCGATCGAGTAGCTGCAAAACTCTACCACCTAGCCAGATGTCACGGTGCTAGTGACGGTAAGCCCATGCTTGCCTATACCGAGCTGCCTGACAGGCAGATGGTTTTTTCTGCAACGGAGCCTGGACCAACACGGGGCAAAATGTGTAAATAATAATGTAAAATAAGTATGTATGTTAATGTGTATCTACTTTTTTTGTTTAAGAGCTGATCCAAATGTTTCTCAACTGTATTGAAATACCGCTGTGTAATTAATTTTAATACTTGATTACTTCTGAATAAATTTTGATGATTTTTAACATAATATTACATTTTTATGATTTGGAATTGCTTCCTTATTAGATTTAACATTTTTTTTTTGTTTAAACTTACTAATATAGGTTTTTTTATTTACCTGACTGAGTTAACAGTAGAGTCGTTGTTTTTTAAGTTTAATGCGCTTAAATTAATCTCGCACACAAAACAGTAAATTTCCAAATCAAACATTATACGCGGTACCGTCCTTTGATCGAAAACATTTCCGCTTCTACTAGTCCGGTTCTGATGTAATACAGAATGACTAAACACCTGAAAATGTAACTTGGGTACCCAAATAAGTAACATATTATTCTGATACCTGAAGTAGATGAAGCTCTCTACTAAGGCGTACTAAAGTACCTCTAAATTCAGGCAAAGTTCTAAATTCAGTCTAAATTCAGGCAAAATTTATAAAGAACCTAGACATACAAAGGCATTGCGTTTTACGGCAATGGAATTAGATGGTTGCCAAAAATTGGCAACCGAATAAAAAAAAAATTCGGGCAAAGTTACGGATACGTTGAACTGTATATTCAAATTATACAGTATATGATGTTAAAGTTGTCGAAACGAAATATTAAGATTTTACTGTGTTTTATTACTCTAAAAACGAATTACAAAATTAAACCGCAAATTAACCTAATTAAAGTTTGTTTTAAAAACTTTAGTTAGTTATGAAATGGTCTGTCGTGAAGTAACAAAACTATCGTTATATTTAAGAAACACATTTATTCAAATTAAAGGAATACTTTAAATAGAATTGCAGTATGAGATGGCTGAAATGTATGTACAAAGGTCGAGTAAAATAGAAATGTTTTTAAAATTTGTAATATTTCTACAGATTTCTAGTTTCTGATGATTTGTCCGCCTCGTTGGTCGAATGGCTAGCGTAAACGCCTAACTACGCCGACCAACCGCGAGGCTCGGGTTCGATTACCGACGGGGGCAGGCATTTGTATGATGAACATTTAGATGTCTGCATTTCCGGGTCTGGGTGTTTCTTAAATTTATTCTAGTATCTATTTAAGTATTTCTATGTATTAGAATCGTTGACTAAGAAACGTTAACACCCATAACATAAGCATATAACATGCTTACTTTGGGGTTAGATTCAATTTGTGTAACTTGTCCAGGGAATATTTGTTTATTTATTTCTCAATAGAAATAAAATTAAACCGAACACACATACACATGTAAACATCTTGAGGCCTAGGCATCTACGACTTTCACGAATTTGTTTATAAGAACAGTCAAACTTTGGAATAGTCTCCCTCAAACTTTGTTCCCAAGGAATTGCGACTTGCGACGAAGGAATTCTTAGGAGGAAGGTAATTATACCTTTCAAAAGCCAACAACACATCAGAAACTAACTCTTTTTTTTACAGATGTCCGTGGAGAGTGGTGACTATCGATCAGCCCGATTTTTGCTTTTTTCATAAAGACATAATACCATTCTTGGCACGTGGTGAAATATTAAGCATCTTGCGTGAACCTCGAAACAATGGTAAACATTGAAGTTAAAGCATCAATAAAAAGGGGAGATACCACTGCTGGCGAGACTTTGCAGTATTTACCAATTTGTGTAGATTATTCAAGGACATCTAATATTAATTCATTATGATTACAATGCCTTTTTTATTCAGGGTTATTGAGGTAAGTACTCCACAAAAAAGCACTTAAACAAGGTAAGTCAAAAAAATATCGTCATAATTTGTACTAACCATAATTTTCCAAAATATTTCATGGATAGTAAATATATAATTACTAGCGACAACATAAGTAGAACATAATGTAAGTTTGTTTCGCCGTTTCTTCTCCTGACTGGCTAGGCTTGGAAACGGTGGTAGCTTATGGTAGGTAGGGTTAAACCTAATTATATTTTAATTTTTTTCAAATATTGAAACATAATATGTTACAAATCTTAATAATAAATCTGTATAATTTTAAAGATATTTGCACACCATAATGTTATAGAATATGTTGGTATTAACAAATGTCTTTTGTTATAGTTCTTTACACACATTTTCGGCAAATAAATTTCATTTTTAAAATAATTAAACTAGCTATAAATAAAAATAATTGGCTTAAAAGTTAAATCGTATGTAATTAAATATTTTTTTTAACAATATTAAAATATTTGCACACCAAAATGTGGTAGAATATGTTGATATACTTAAATATTTTTGTAACATCTCATTTACACACATATTCCGCAAATAAATAATTTTCTTTCTTCTTCTTTCTAAGATACGTATGAAAAAAGTATATACTTAGTATATTGTATAAGAAAAAAAAATCGAATCTGCTTGATCTAGAAATGGAACCTCTTTTTAAACTGTGATAGCGAAAAGCATTCTTCTGATGTTATGAAACAAACGTTGCCCATAGACATCGTAAATATTATAAGTACTTTATCATCTCTTACGGCCGAGACTAAGACAACCACACAGAACGGAATAGGATAATACTGATCACTGACGTTATAGCAGCAGGAGTAGAGAGGACGTTGGTACTTATCCGAAAGAGTATTAAGACACATTGCTCTTATAGTTATCACATCAGCTTGTCAATTTCTGACAATGTTTTTTTATGGGGATGTTAGGCCTCGAGCAAAAGTAAGTTTACCGGCTATCTTACCCTCCGAACCGGAACACGTCATGACGTTATGGCGGCAGGATTAAGTAAGGCGGTGGTACCAATCCGGGTGAGTCGCTGCGAAACTCTACCACCTAGTCACATGTCATGGTATTAGTGACGCTAAGCATATGCTCGCCTTTTACGAGCTGCCTGGCAGGAAGGCAGATGGTCTATTCTGCAAAGGAGCCCAAAACAACACGAGGAAAATGTAAATAAACCAAAGCAATATAAATTGCAAATTAAATACAGTCAACTAAATGTGCTAATCCTAATTGCAAATACCGTGGGTACATAGTTCATCTTCAAAAAATCTTATTTCGTAGTAACCGTCTTTTCATTGATATAAATTTAATGGAAATGTGTCAAGTCTAAAACCGTGTGATTATTGCAGTAATCTGGAAGCTTGAGGCTTGATACGAAATATAAGGTCATATGAGTAATTGTTATAAAAGCGACATCTTCAACAGCACAGGCCTCGAATCGTAGAGGTAAAAGTAAAAGTAAATTATCTTCACGCCCATATCCCCGAAGATTTAGGCAGAGGCACAACTAGGACACCCACTACTAGCCCACTACTAAGTCCTACAATGTGATAGGTAGCAAGCTTATCGCCAACGGGGCACATATCCAATCTCGAGCAACATTTTTTTTATTAGAAAATTGGAAAAAGCCAATTTTCTTTTAGTTGCCCGACCCGGGAATCGAACCCAGGACCTCTTGCAGTCAAGTTCGACATAGAGGTGTCAGTGTCTTCTCAGTAGAGTTTGTTCACCCAGATTCTGTTTTCTTTTATTATTTTTTTTTATTCTTTTAGTTACAATGTCATTTTAAGTTTTTTGAATCTATTTTTTTAAATTATCTAAAATTTCACTAATTATATGGATATCCATGGCACCTACTACGTTATAGAATATTATAGTTTCTATTGATGTTATAAATACAAAAGCTTTCTTAAGATATTTAGACGTAACTTTGTTACTCAACCACACCTCAAACCCTGTTCCGATCACAACAAAATTTGGCAAATTGATAGTATTTTTAGCAACCATGATAACCTGTTGGCTACTTTTCTCGATTTCTCCATATCGATCTTGCGTATTTAATTTTCTGTGTAAGAACGACAGCTTTGCAAATTAAAATAAAACCTTAACATATTGTATGTAAATAATTAAATGAATATAAAGTAGCGGTTGCCGGCGGCTATCCTGTCTTCGAAGTTGGATCAAATTTCAAAAGTCGTGAAAATTTTATTAAAATCGGATAAACAGTTTAGGAGTCACGAAATACAATATAGTTTATACAAATTAACTTAGACCAAGTTTAAGCAAAATATGTAGGTATTTATATAGCAAATGTCATTCCTCATATTGTCTCAAAAACAAATTTATGAAAAACTTGTATTTTTAAATATTTATTTTATCTGTTATCCAAAAAGTTGTTACTGAATACTAAACATTTTAGAAATCATCATCTTTTTTACAATATTAACCTATTGCTCATGTCGTCGACTTTATAACAAAATTTATTTTTCGATTTTTTATTAGTTTTTATTCTAATACATGGGCTATACCAGTGGTGTGCAACCTACGGCCCGCGGGCCAGATCCGGCCCGTGAGAGGTTTTAATCCGGCCCGCCGAAGGTTTTTTTAGAAAAAATATGAACCTAAAAAAATTAATGGTCGAAATGTTAAAAGACTGTTGACATTTGAACAGTTAAGGTACTGAATCGATACTTCAAACATATTGCCTATTTCATATGTTAAGACTTAATAAATAGATTTTATTTTAATAAAAGATCGTAAAATAAAAAAAATGCAGTATGTTATCTTTATACAGCGTTTTATAATCTTAATATTTACAGGTATTTTTAGGTGTTTTAATTAACCGGCCCGCCTCAACATTAATTTTAATTTACTGGCCCGCTACTAGATTTTTTTTAATTTACCGGCCCGCGGTCAAAAGAATTTACCCACTCCTGGGCTATACAGTCCTTTTATCGCTATGGAGCTATTTTACGTCTTGGAGTGTGGACTATGGAGTACGTATGGAGTCCTTCTTGAAAAAGGTTTCATACTCCATCTAATTTAAAAGTCTTGTTTTTGAGTAATGAAACAACAAAGTTTACGAACTACTACTACGAGCTTCCGAACTAAACTAAACTAAGGTATAAGAGTATTTTGTATTAGTATCTTTGCATAACACTCTTAATTTAAGAATATAATTTGTTTACTTAAGAGTCCGGTCAATTTGTGTAATTTTTCCGGGAATATTGTTTTTTTTTTCAGTTTGACGCAAAAATGAAAAACAATAGTTGATTTTTTATAATATTAGAAGGCAAACAAGCAGGCAGGTTTCCCTATGGTAAGATATTCACGCCGCCAAGAGACACCAAAATTGATAATGGTGCGTCGTTAACCTGAGGTCAGGATGTAAGGCCTCGAGCTAAAGCAAGTTTACCGGCTACCTTACCCTCCCAACCGGAACACGGCAACGGCCAGCAGTGACATAATGGCGGTAGGAATATTCAAGGCGGTGGTACCAATCCGTTTATATTTTTCTCACAACAGGCACAACGGACGCATTTGTACACTCCACAGATTGAAGGACAAATGATGTTAAGCTAACTAGCTCACTAAATACGAAAAAAAATCCACTTCAATATCAATAATATCTGTTCTAATTTCATAAAAAAATAATATTTTCCTAGATTTCCTTGGGATTCCATAATCAGATCCAGACTTAGTGGCAGTAAAACCACCTCGGGAAAACGTTATTTTAAATAAAAAAAGAATGTTTGAAATCGGTTAAAAATTGCCGGATAAATCGATTAACACACCAACACAAAATATAGCAGTCAAATATAAAATATTATCACTTTATCATTTTTTTATGCTGGTTAAAAAGGACTTCTAGTGTTATTCCTAATAAATATAGGATTGTAGTATCAAACAAATTTTGTTTTGTTTTTTAGAAAATCGACATTAATTTACGATGGAAAAATTCATGATCTTAAATTAACACTACAAAAATAAATAGCTTCATTAATTGTAAGCTTGATTTTTACATTTGTCAATTTAGTCACTCAGGTTTAAAAATACAATTCAAGTGTTGCCTTCTTTAAATTTCTATTTGAAAAATTACAACTACTGAGTCACAACTTCAACTTTTCACAAGCGTCATAATTACCAAAAATAAGTAAATATAAAATAGTAAAGTTTAAGTAGCTGGCTGAAATTCAGCAAAACATGATGTTGTTTTTAACCTAAACCTTAATAACGTGCATTACTAATATTACGCATATCTTTCCATTAAGTGAAACGTATCTCAATCCAAACACGATTAAGTACACGATTAAGTCCGGGACACGCATTAACATAATTTAGAAGGCTAGTATCACTCTATTATTGCTAGAAATCGATGTTAAAATCTAAATATTGCTATTGCCATTGCCCACGTACGAGATAAAGAGCGTTGCGACACGTTGTTTCTTTTGGGATTTTTTGTAGCACAGGTATTTTACACATTTGCCATTAGTTTGGATTAAGTTTGCATCAAGTTAGCCGATTAAGCAAAATTGGCTTTAAATTATTCAAAGTCAGTTGTTTTTTTCTATTATGATGAAAGGAAAACAAGCAGACGGAATTTCTGATGGTATGAAAAGAAACACCAACGGTGGTAATAGTGTGTTGCCAACCTGAGCCAGCCTGAGAAACATTAGGCCTCGAGCAAAAGTAAGTTTAATATCTTAATAATACTGGCGTTAATCCTGGTTGTTGCTCCTGCGTAAGTGTTGCTTTGTTTCTTATTAGGTATGCCTAAGTGTAAATATAGCAAAAAAAGACATTTGCATCTAAAAAGATGTAGTTTTCATGAATTAACCATTATCTTTAATCACTCGCTATACTATCAAAAGCAAATTTCGACTAGTAGCGCCTAAAATGCTGACTAATGAAGACCATCCTCAAGAGATTTCTTCGGAGATAACATTACACAACAAACTTAATGAGCCTTTAAAGTTACATACCTTATTGTCATAGATTAAGCAATTTTTTATTTCATTATGGTGGTAAACAAGTTTTCGGTGCTCAATGGTAAGCCTCTTAGGTACTTGTTGCATGAAAGTTTTTATGTTTATAAAGAAATACTGGCCACGATCACGGCAGCGCGAGCGGCACGGCTGACGGCATGTAAATGAGCATTGTAATTTATTTAAAAACACTTGTACTTTCCACAATATATTTTATTATTTTTTATTTTTATAATTTAGCCAACCGGTTTCGCTATACAAGCATCATCAGGGCTATATAACCGCAGGGGTTGT
The DNA here is from genome assembly GCA_002245505.1 of Calephelis nemesis. NCBI lineage: Eukaryota > Metazoa > Arthropoda > Insecta > Lepidoptera > Riodinidae > Calephelis > Calephelis nemesis. The sequence goes on along the minus strand of NJDD01008416.1, from coordinate 84,412 downwards.
TATATAGCCCTGATGATGCTTCTATAGCGAAACCGGTTGGCTAAATTATAAAAATAAAAAATAATAAAATATATTGTGGAAAGTACAAGTGTTTTTAAATAAATTACATCAAGAATGGAATTCCACCAAGCTCCGACGATAAGAAGTATAGAATCTAAATGAGCATTATTTTGTCTAGTTTTTAAGTACCCGTGCACCCTCGTTGCCTCTGTGGTCTAGCGGTCCAGGTGTTGACTCCATGAGGTCCCGGGTTCGATTCTCGGGTCGAGCAACAAAAAAAATTTGATTCAGGAGTGGATATGTGCCCGGTAGGCGATAGGCTTGCCACTTATCACATTGCGGGACTAAGTTTCTTCGGCTAGTCGTGGGTGCCCTGGTTGTGCCTCTGCCTACCTCTTCTAGGATATGGGCGTGAAGATGAATACGTGCTATCTTCAAGACATCTTGTAAGCTCATTATGATTCTGCGCAAGTAATATTAACTTTTCATAACCATTGTCTATTTTCCTAAATATTATAATTTCCAATAATTGTAGGTATTCTTGTAAAAATGTTGTCTGCTATTATCTCGGTATCTTTTACTAGATCTCAGGGACTTAAACGGTCGACTTGAACTTGTAAATATTTAATGTGTTTGATACGAGTTTTTTTATGAATGAAATGAAAAAAATGAAGATGCAAAGACATCTTTACATCCTGATGTCCGAAACATTGCAGGTGAAATTTTTTGAGTAAACAGAAAATGTATACGTATGTAAATGACGCTGAGAGAAAGCCACATGACGAAATAGCCATAAAGCGGCATAAACAGGCACAGCCAAAGGTGTGGCATCGGTTTTTAATTTCAATAATTTGTCGTGGTGTCACACGTTGCCGACCGCTGATTATTACACAATTTACGTAACAATATACTGGCAATACTGCAATTGCGGTTTTATTTTGTTTGGTTGGTATACCTTTATAAGTATTAATTGTTTGACAGAAGAGCCCATAAAGAACCGTTCCGCTGCACGCTTCTACACACCTCTATAAAGTATAAATTACTTTACCTTTTTAAAAGCTTAATGATAATTTGAACGACGGAACGATGTTTGATGTGGTATAAATATAAAACCCAATTAAAACAAACTGAACTCCAAAGCTAATGTTATAGATTCTAAACGATTACTTTAACTTAATAAATATAATGGAAACCTAACAATGGTTTCAAAATTACGTAGTTCGGTGGCTTCCTTTTTAGGGGTAAATGGGGTAACGTAGAACGGCTAAGCTACTAAACGAAGCTCTACCATCAGTGGTAATGTCCCATTCAACTTACGCTTGCCACTTGCAAGCTACCTACCTAAGATGCAAATGTTCTTGTCTGCTCAGGTCAGACAAATTAAACAAATTGGATTTTCCCTCAAAGTAAATCACCCGTTTTTTTTTGTGGGTGTAAATCTGAACATATATATAAAAATTGATTGTATACATATTTATAAGTATATAAAATTCGACTCGAGAACGGATGCACCGATTTAACTAATTTTTGTTTTGAATTTTTTGTTTAAGTCCATGGAAGTTTGAAAAGTTAAGAAAAGGAGAAAAACTACGAGGAAACTAGGAAAACAACATTTTAATTTTTCTCGTACAAACTGAACGGGTTGAACGAATTTTGCCGGGACAGCTAGTCAACGATGTTAAACATAGAGAAACTCTAATAAATAGCAGATTAAAATGAATAAACACACTAAGATTTAGAAATACAGTCGTCTAATGTTCATCACACGAATGCCTGCCCCCGTCGGGAATTTAAGCCGATCCTCAGTCAGTTAGGCATGTACGTACGTTAACACCTCTACCAACGACGAGGAGGCGAAACTAATATCAATCTACTTGCTTAAACTATAATACATATATGTATATATAAAGCTCTAGAACTAAAGGCCAAACATGTAAATTATAATAGAAGATTCATTAAGATACAGTGTTACGAATGTCCAACAACTTTTTTACATATGAAAATTTATAAAATCTATAAATATGTTAATGAAAAATTTAAATATTCAGTCAAACAACATAAGACATAACCCGACAAATGTGCGTTGACAAATATCTAGATTTCTAATATTCTCATTAATTTCGAAAGTTTCATGGAATGTACTAATAGTATTGTCAGTAACTAATCTTAGGTAGTGCCTTTATAAACAGTAAAACAAGTAATTACTGTTATTTTTTAATAACTCTTATTAACAAAAAAACTCGAGTCAGTCAAACAATGGTCCAGATGTAAAAATATTATTAACGTAAAATTAAAACTGGAACGATACCCAGTTTTGTTTTCATTTTTTAGTGTTTTAGCTGATCTTCTGTGTGGAATCTATCTTTCTGCTTGGCTTGGTGGTTTCCTGTTTGGTCTCTCATAAGAAGCCAGTTTTGGTTGAATGTGCTAAAGTGCTGTGCAGCTACCGTTTTACCTATTACGTAATGACAGTGTTTGGCACTGTCATATTTCGGTCTGGTGAGTATGGTAAACAGTACAGTTGTGCAACTCGCCTTTTAACCCTGACGTAGACAGTGACACACATTTATAATGCAACAATTTTAGTTGATAGAATACTACCCTAGAAAATCAGAGTTCCTATTACTCGAAGTTATTGTATTTTATTTAAATTTATTGTCAAACAAACTTTGATACATTGCCGGTCGAAGGTATTCACCTCATGTAAAATGCAATTTTAACAACTTGCCCCTCTGTCTACAGCACCAGTCAGAAAACAATCACACACATTCTATATTTATTTTAGTATATACTAGCTGACCCGGCAGATGTTGTTCCGCTACTTTTTTAATGGGATTTGAGTAAAGAATTTGAGTAAGTCACCCTTTTCACTTAGGGGTATAAAAATAGATGTTGGCCGATTCTCAGACATACTTTAATATGCTCTCAAATTTTTATGAGAATCGGTCAAGACGTTTCGGAGAAGTACGGGAACGAACATTGTGACACGAAAATTTTGTATATAAGTTTATTTATAAGTACATAATTTAACTTGTTGGTAAAATTAATATTCCGACTGTATAACAGAATACAAAATAAGAATTAATTTTTAATTCAAAATATATTAATAAAAGCTTGTTTATACAACAGCAAAGTTATGTAGATTTATACAGAGGCTTGTAGACAGACGATTTTAGGGAAAAGAAAGTGTGATGCTCGTTAAGAGCAGACCGGTCGGCGCTGTGACCTCCCAGTTCTCATACAATAAGCCACGAAACTCCCATTCATCGTATTTCTTGGGTGAATGTATTTCGTGCTTTTCAATCATTGATAACATCTTCCGGTCACTCTTTAGATATTTACAAGGTTACTAATGTTAAAATATTTAAGTTTATATATGTATATATAATAAAAAATTTTCGATAATTTAATATTTATTTTAATGTTTCCTTTCTTAGTACCTATGTAAACTTTGATGTATAGTCCATTAAGGATCAGTAAAATTGCAAAAATCTGTCTTAAATTTATTGATCGCCTCTGTGGTCGAGCGGTCCGGGTGTTGGACTTGGCTGCATGATGTCTCGGGTTCGAATCCCGGGTCGGCCAACAAAAAGAAAATTGGATTTTTCCAATTTTCTAAAAAAAAAATGTTGGTCGGGATTGGAAACGTGCCCGGTTGGCGATAGGCTTGCCACCTATCACATTATGGGACTTAGTATCTTCGGCTAGACGTGGGTGCCTTGGTTGTGCCTTTGCCTACCTCTTCGGGGACATGGGCGTGAAGATACTACTTTAAATTTATTGCTAATTAAACAAAAAATATGCTTTATTAAGAGTAACCCCAAAACCACATTCCCGATCATATTCATTTTTACGTGGGACCACCTACCTTCCGAAAACATTAAAATTTACATTTTGCAGAACCATCGTTAAAAGTAATACAAAAAGACAAAGTTACATCCTCCTTTAAGATTAAGTTACTTAAAATGATATTGCTAATAATTACTAAAAAAAATCCGGCTAACACCAATCAAACACACGTTTAAAGAATTTTTATTTAAAGAAATTAAGATGTTTAAACAGTAGGTATATCAAAATTACATTTTAAAATGAACAAATTGATTAAATTTATTTAAAAATACATACATACAAGTATAATTTAAATTTAAGTACAACTCGTAAACATTAGAGTACGAGTGTACATATTAATAGACGACTTACGCTCGTTGATGTCTTTAGTACGGAAACAATAACATACGAGGGTCAAACTGAAAGTTCTTAGAAAATCAAAAACTAAGCATTCTAGCAAGTTATTAGTTTTATTATAACTTTTCAAAATAGCGTACATTTACATTAATACATTTCTGCATTCGATGGAACCATTGAGAAAAGTACCTTGCCCACTCGGCCTTAGGGGTCTCTTCGACGGCGTTTTGAAACGCAGCCACTGCTTCTTCGGCGTCCATAAAATGTTTCGAAGTTTTTCTTTTATTTTCGGGAATAAATAAAAATCGCAGGGTGCGAGGTCGGGGCTATACGGCGGGTGACCCAGTAATTCCACGTCTGAGGTCGCCAAATAGT
>NJDD01008416.1:52440-65281 GCA_002245505.1 Calephelis nemesis | reverse complement strand
TCGGGGATATGGACGTGAATATACTTACTTACTCAAACATATCAAAACTCTTCAAATACCAATTCGCTTGTTGTCTATATCATGATATTATGGTCGTAAGAAAGGAACGTGGCCATAAACAGACTGACACACGTGGATTATCTTAGGTTCTTCAAAAATAGAATAGAAAAACTAGCTGCGTTTAAGCAAATAAAAACTTTTACTGTTGTTGTTTTTTTTATTTAGTTAATGTTAAAACAACTATAAAACATCAATAAATGCACTAAGTACTTAAACCACTAAGAGTTTGTGTGTAATTCTACATTCGGACATTCACTTAAAAAACTTTTTTTTATTTTGTACTTAACACAAATAATAAAACATAACATGAAGTCTTATTCTCCGTGATTCAATCTACTAATATCCAAGATCTGGAATTTTCACCCTATTTTTAAGATGTTAATGAGAGCGCTTTGAATATTCTGGTTGACATCCACATGTAGCAGGGTAGCTCGTTTATAATTTGGTATAAAAAAAAGAAAGAATTTTAAGTGCCTAAATTAATTATAATATGTTATACTAGCTAATACATATTAATGAACATAATCGTTTATGGAAGTTTGCAAATTTTAATTACTAGATAGCATCCGTGTAGACATATCAATAAAATCAGGTGATTATGCGCGTGCCAAATAATTTTAATAAAATTTAAAGACTTCCTCATTTAATTATTATAGATCGAAGTTATACATACGATAAAGTTTCTTTACTTTTGAGATGTGAATCCGGAAGAAAGTAACCAATGTAATAAAATTAGGTTTAAAAACAATGTAAAAACGGCCTACATTTTATAAATGTATATAGCTATTTATAGATTTACAAAAAATAAGGTAATAAGCAGGGTTGCCAGGTGTTTTTGAAATAAATACCAAACAGCTAGCAAAAAAAAACATTAAAATATCTTCATTATTCATAGTTATTTACCTTACAATACAAATAACCATTGCTTAAGAGAAACTAATGTAACCTACACAAATAATATTTTATTTTACTTATGCACAATTCCTGCAAAGTTTTATTTGCTTAATCTCCCCATACATTTCGCGACATGTCAGACTGAAATTTTTACTTGAACACGAGAAAGTGCGAACGTGGAATCAAGCTACCTGCTCTTTCTCTTTGCTAATTGCTTAAAATGTGATAGTTGAAGCGTATATTAGGGACAACAAAACATCAGAAAAAAATACCGAACCGCCCATACTTCGGTATTTTTGTTATATGGAACATCGAACATAGTGCTAATATACCGTACGGTTCGGTAGAATACCAATAACTGGCAACTTTGAATGTACAAATTATTTAAACATATTCTATGTACGACTTGATATTTTGAATATATGTAAAACTCTACTAATTTGAATCGCAAGTGTATGTTTGTTTAACAAATGTTGTCTGATAAATATTACTACCATTAACTTTTTACAAACAATACGACAGCATATCACTACATAGTAGAAAACAAAGTCACTTCCTTTGTCCCTATGTCCATTTGTATGCTTAAATCTTTAAAACTACACAACGGATTTTGATGCGGTTCTTTTAATAGATAAAGTGATTAAAGAGGAAGGTTTATACGTATATTTTATACCCGTGCAAAGCAGGGCCGCTAGTACAACATAAGCCAGATCTCTTTCTCCGTTGATATAAATGACTTATTAATACTTCCACGTGTGAAATTACGTAACACTCGCGGCCTCTTCAGAGCTTTATATAATGTTGTAATAAAACGAGATTCGCAGTAAGTTACCAAGTTTAGTAGTTAAGGATCCTTCACGTAAATATGTAAAACGGTGGTTGGTAACAAAAGGTTATATTACTCCGATACACACGTTGCTTATAAGTGGCTTTCCCTTGTTGGTCGAGGCTCCTTTGCAGAATAGACCATCTGTCTTCCTGCCAGGCAGCTCGTAAAAGGCCAGCATAGGCTTACCGTTACTAACACCGTGACATCTTACTAGGTGGTAGAGTTTCGAAGCGACTCGCCCGGATTGGTACCACCGCCTTACCTATTCCTGCCACCATAACGTCTAATGCTTGCCGTTGACGTGTTCCGGTTCAGAGGGTAAGGTAGCTGGTAAAATTAATTTTTGCTCGAGGTATAACATCTCGGTCTCAGGTTGGCAACGCACCATTACCACTTTTGGTGTCTCTAGGCGGCATGAATTTCTTACCGTCAGGAAATCCGTATGCTTGTTTGCCTTCCAATATCATGAAAAAAGTGGCAAACGCACATACTTAACGACGCCAATTATCGACGGACTTGGATTCGATTACTAAAAGTGACAGGTTTTATGTATTATATGCATAGGTTACTAACTTCCATGTCATCACTACATAATTAACTTTATTTGCGTTTAGTTAATTTATATACTAACTATTAAGTAAGTTGTTTTGTTTATTTATCACGCGCGGTAAATTAATTGCAATTTGTCATTTACATTAAATCCCTTTAAAAAAGTTTTCAACTATGTGTATTTCTAAATTTCATCATAATCAGTTTAGAAGTTTAGCCGTGAAATTCATAGACAAACAGACAGACTTTGACACGTATTTCAAGTTGCTGAAGATTCTGTTTTTGAAGTTAATGTTAATGTTCACTCAAGACGCTTGTGAAGCTCAATGTCTTAACGAAGGTGATACAACATTTCAAAAAATATGTTTTTCAGGTTCAGTTAGATTGTTTTGTGTAGAATGTCATGGTAACACTTTTGTGGTTTTATTTGAAGAACGGGAGGCAACCGATCTTTAAGGAATTAGTTTGCAGTAGTACTTTTTAAAAGGTAAAGCCTAAGTTGTAGATCCTTGGAGAAATACCTAGTGACCCTATAAATAGTTATTATACTTATATAATAGCTAGTTTTATATGAATTAAATACTTTTGTTGTTACGAGACAAAGATAAGGTCAAGCTGTATTCGTATCTAGAAGAAACGACTCCTATCCCATTATTATATTGCAAGTTTGCTTATATTTTAAAGTTCTCATGCTCAAACTAAGTAACTCATTTGCAAATAATACGAGTACTAAAGTTACGCTAAGCCTGCATCTTAAGTTACAGATCTAGCATATTTTATATTATCATAAAACTAGCGGTAGCACAGTTTCGCACAGGTGGATAAACTTCTATGATATTCTACTTATAAGCTTTCCTCTTAAACTACTCGATCTATTATAAAAACCGCTTCAAAATCCGTTGTGTAGTTTTAAGCATATAAGCAGACATATGGACAGATGGCAAAAAGCGACTTTTTTATAGTAAGTACTATGTAGTGATTACAAATTTACAACTATCCCAGCTAAACTTCACTTTAAAAAATAGCTGGTCCCATACCTATAACATGTCACTACGTCGCAAATTACAATGTGTGCATTTTTTTAATTAGCAAAAACTATTAAGCGCATTGTGATCAAATTCGCATCCTCCGCCCTACCTTCCCAAAAAAAAAACTATCAAAATCTGTTCGTTAATTGCCGTGATCCCGTAACAAATATACAAAAAAACTATTTATAACAAATATTTGTTGTGTCTTGAGATGTAAGGCACGATTTCGAAAAATCGCCGTGGCTTAAAACGTAAAACGTAAGTAAGCTAAAGTATCTAGAGATTTTAACCTATTTTTTTTAATTTATTTTTTTTACAAAATATGAGTATATATGTGAGTGTGTTTCTTAGTTCTTCCTTCACATCGCAACGGATCAATGTTATGATATACCTTTCTTTAAAGAGAGGGACTGACATAGGCTTTTATTGTGATATATCGTGGGTGTCCTGGTTGTGCGTCTGCCTACCGCTTCCGTGATATGAGCATGAAGATACATACTTAATTATATCTAAACAGGTCACCACGGGAGAACTTAATTACTTTAAAATGCAGGCGTAGCTGTGAACAGGATCTAGTATTTTTACAAAAAACTCACTGACACACGCTTTGTAATGTAGCTTGGACCAATCTCGATCATATCAGCTTTTAAGCAAATAAATCCGCCTACTTTTCATATTTAAATTTTTTAATAGTTTTACTGCTACGCAATTTTAAAAAAACCTTAATATAAATACAATATGTCCAGTAGTACACACGTTATAAGTGTTGAAATAAATATGTCTTCTAATGTAAAACTAAAGACAGGTTAAAAATAAAAAGTCGGATATCTTACGAGTAACAAGTAGACATTTTTCATATTTATGATAATTTTGAACACTAAATCACTGTAATGTAATATGTTAAATTGCAGTGCCTAAGTATTAATGCTGTATTATTACAAATCTAATGACTGACTAATTTAAAATATAACTATTTGTTTATACACATTACAAAGTATAGGAGTATAAAAACACATAATAGAAATACGTACCTACATATCTATTTTACATTTGACAAATATAAGACTTTGGCAGTAGGTAAAAGATTAAGTAACACCAATGTTTTCTATTGATTCAGTATAAAAGATAATTCTACTATTTGCATTGGTCCCGCGTACATCTCCGTGAGACAGTGAAAGCTACCAGATTTTTACTAAAATTTCTCTCACGGCGTATCTAAAAACGATTGTTATTAGGTAATATCTTATGCTCACCAATTATACAAAGAATATCACATTAAAAACCAGTTGGTGCGTTAACCGAATTACTTCAAGACAACAAATCGTACTTACATTTTCCCCGTGTTGGTCCCGGGCTTCTTTGCAAAATAGACCATCTGCCTTCCTGCCAGGCAGCTCGTAAAAGGCGAGTTAAGGCTTACCGTCACTAAAACCGTAACATCTGACTAGGTGGTAGAGTTTCGCAGCGACTCACCCGGATTTGCACCACCGCCTTAAATATTCCTGCCGCGATAACGTCATGACGTGTTCCGGTTAGGAGTATAAGGTAAACTTGCTTTTGCTTAAGGCCTAACATCTATCATTTGGTATATCTAGGCGGCGGGAATTTCTTACCATCAGGAAATTAGTCTGTTTGTTTGCCTTCAAATAACATAAAAAAATTACATCATTTGTTGAATTAAGTAGTGTAAATTTTGTAAACAATAAATGGCAACATAATATTCCAGCTTCAAATTGATAATTCCATTACTACATTTTGCTTCTAAATTCAGCGCGTATTTTTTAATCGATCACGAAAGTTTGCCTTCCAACGCAAACTCCAACTTGAACCTACTTATGTCGTAACTCTATGAAAAATAACACTCCACCTATAATAAGTTAAGTATACACATTATTTACCGTAGCGCAGTAAAAATTAAGGGCTTATTTGCCTTTGCGTATACTTTCGTAAATTACCACGCGTAGCTCTCACCATCGTTAAAACGATTATGGAAAGCTTACGACATTTTTACATAATAATACTATAAGTTTGTATGTATCATCTTATGATGCTTATGCATATTGTCAATATCGCATGTTTTCTATACTAACCTCACCTTGTTGACCGCCTCGTTGGTCGAATCGCTAGCGTACACGCTTAACTAACATCGACCAACAGCGAGGCTCGGGTTCGATTCCCGACGGGGGCAAGCATTTGTGTGATGGACATTTATATGTCTGCATTTCTGGGTATTTATTAAATTTATTCTGGTATCTATTTAAGTATTTCTATGTATTAATATCTTTGACTAACACCCATAACACAAGCATATTATTTGCTTACTTTGGGGTTAGATTCCATTTGTGTAACTTGTCCAGAGATATAAATATTATAAAGAGGTAAGGTTTGACTTTTGATTGTTTATTTGAAATGAATAGGCTCCGAAACTACTTTATTGATTTCAAAAATTCCTTTGAATGCTATATTATCCCTGAGTGACATGGGCTTTGTTTCATCAAAATCGGTGCAGTAGAAGCCAAGCTACGAAGCTGCGTGAAACTGTTAGTATGTTGTAACTAGAGATCTGTTAATAGGAGTTGACTTACAAATGAGTGGAGACATCTGCGTATCTAAAATAGTATCTATGAATCTAATTAAAAACTAAACGTCTTGGTGATATTGAAACGCTTTTCATATTATATAATCCATTTTATCTAGATATTTTGTTTATAATATCTATATGTTATGTATAAAATGGCCCGTTTTTCAGTGGGCTAGCGTACACTTCTAACGTTATACCTACCAACTTTGACGCTGGGATTCGATTCTCAACTGGAGCAGTCAATTGGGTAAGGAATACCCTAGACGACTGCATTTTCTTTGTTTGTTAAATTTATTTCAGTATCTATTTGAGTATTTGTTTATAGTAGTATTATACTTTAACATCCATAATCGAAGGATATAATTATTTGTTATTTTGGGGCTAGATCAAAACTAAATTCAAATCAGTTGCTTCAGTTGTTTGTCAGTTTATCCATTTTCGCTTCATCACTGCGGAAACACTACTGGATCGTTTTGACTAGCTTCTATTAAGGCTTCTATTAGCTTCTATTATACGAGACAAATATACGGACTAGTATAAACAAAACGGTATGATGAATCTTCATTAAAATTTATCGTTTAAAATCTTAATTTGGTAACGATTCTACAGCTGTTGCATAAGATATAGGCGTAGATTCTAGGTGTAATTGTTTTTCTTGTTTATTGAAAAACAGTAGTTGCCTGGCTACTTATCTATCTATCTGTTATTGTTATTAGATTATTGAAATTTGACGTTCAGGAGTTATCTAATTGAATATTTTTATATTATATTTAGTATATTTCTGCCAGACCTGAAATATATTTTTAAAAAAAAGTATGGACTAATTGTTTTAAAAGCCACTTTAAGATCAAGCTATAGGTAGGTAACTTTTACAACTAATAAATAAAATTATAATTCTTAAATGGAACTAGACATCCAACTAAATTAAATTAAAAAAAAACAATGTTATTTATTGATACATTGATTTATTGTAGGGATGCCTCAGAAACACTACAGGATGACAGGTAATTGTAAAAAGGGTTCATCATCATCAGAATCTAGAAAAATTAAAATTGAAAACGTAATGAGAGTAAAAATAAAATGTGTGCGTGTACTAGCGTCCACTCCTAAGAAGTGAAGAAGTGAAACTTCTTTATGACGTTATTTTTCAAAAAAATAATTTAATATATGCAACTTTACAGAAATTGGTTAAATAAAGTTTATTGCTAATCCCTACTCGGCTGGAGAAAGTATACTTTGAATAACGCGTGGTAGGGATAAGAACAAAGATGGTGCGTAACGGGAAAAATGTGAAGCGTAACGAAAAAATGTTACACTAAAATTTTTTCCGACCCCGATAAAGAAGTTTCACTTCAATTAAAAAAAGCAAAGCCATAGGTTTGGACTAGGCGTTTCAAACTCGTATTTGTCACAAATCACACTTCTATCAAACACAAAGTATGTTGCATAATTGAGGCAAGCGTTTATGTGCAAATTGTACGACATTAATCTAACCGAATAATGATCTATTGTATTACATTGGCCCATTTGTTTTTCATGGCTCTTTAGATTTAAGTATTACAATCTCATTAGCGAACACATCGAAGTTAAAAGCGTTACAGAAAAACATATTACGGCTTAATGTTTGAATACTATTAATGTAGGTAGTAGACCTATATTAGGTATTGATTTAATCGTGTATTTGGATCTTCAGAATAATTTAGACTACGTTTTAAAAACCTTAAAATTTAGTTATGGCATAGTGTTTTTAATAACCTAATAGGTATAAAAGTCAAATATCGTTTTGTAAAAACGAAAATATTGAAGCGCAGTAAAACTACGAAATTTGATAATTATTTTTTCGAAAGATAGCAAATAGTTCCGAAATGGTCTCACATAAGTTTTATCAACATCCTATGAGTACTTTTACTTTTTACTCGCCCGGATTGGTACCACCGCCTTACCTATTCCTGCTGCCATAACGTCATGACGTGTTCCAGTTCGGAGGGTAAGGTAGCCGGTAAATTTACTTTTGCTCGAGGCCTAACATCCCGGCCCCAGGTTGGCAACGCACTATTACCAAATTTGGTGTCTCTAGGCGGCGTGAATTTTTTACCATCAGGAAATCCGTCTGCTTGTTTGCCTTCCAATATCATAAAAAAAAGAGTAGTTTTTGAGTTACACTTAATAATGCACAATTTTTTCTCATAAATTTATTTTGATGACCTCGTCATTGATAAATATTTTTTGTATTTTGTTAACTCAAAAAGAAGATTGATCATGATAAAACTAATATAAAAATTTTGACCTGTCTTTTTATCAAAAAAACAATGAAACCGGTTAGCTAGTAGATAAATAATCGTAGCACAGTGATTCCCAAAGTTATTTGGGCTACAACCCATTTGCAAAAAGTTCTCAAAACTGGGGACCCACCTCTAGGACATTACACTATTACCAATATGAATGAAGGACTAAGTTTGAACACTGTTTATAATATTTAATAACACAAGATTTTTATAGCCTAATTATTTGTTTATTTAATTATGTCGTATTCTAAGTGAATTCTGGTATCAGATATTCAAAGTATGTAATACTTTCTCATAACTTTCTGACGTTTCGTGCCATCCCAACTCATTAAGGGCATTTGGAAGAACTCAGTGTCGCTTTTGTCACTTAGAAGATCATCTGTATTTTATTACTATTTTCGCAATCAAATGTTGGCTCGGTCGGGCGGTGTGTTGTTCTACAGGCAGGACCCACTCAATATTCTCTCGCCAGATACGCCAGGGTTTCCCAAATCCCAAAGGGTTTAGGAAACCCTGACGTAACAAACATACAATCGAATTGAGAACTTTTTTTATGACACTAGAAGGCAAGCAAGCAGACGGATGTTAAGAATTTCACGCCGCTTAGAGACACCAAAGGTGGTAATGGTGCGTTGCCAACCTGAGGCCGGGATGTTAGGCCTCGAGCAAAAGTACGTTTACCGGCTACCTTACCCGAACCGGAACACGTCATGATGTTATGGCCTCTACCACCTTCTACCACCTTCTACTTTTTTTAATTTGGTTGAAAAATTGCGCTTTTTCGTTAATAATAATTTGAAAGTACAAATGATTTATTAGAAATGACACATAAGTTTTATTTTTGACAAGTTTTTTTTTCTATATTTAGGTATATGGCAACCTTTAAATGTTAAACCAAATACTCAAATATAGTAAGTATAGAGTATATTTCTTACCATCAAAAGCCTGATTACTCATTTGCCTTCCAATACCAGAAAAACGAAACTAAAAGTGAAGATAAGATTACCTAAAGATAGAAGCTTCGTGTCTTTCTATCTTTTAAATAATCAAAGATGACATGTACTAAAGGTTAACAACATTACCATATTTGAGGTAAGAAATTTTAGGCATGATTTCTCCGTGTTTTTACCTTTGGCCTTTATGACGCATTGCCCACGCAACTGTTTATTCAACCCTTTGATGACTAACTTTGGACTTACCAGTCCCATTAAGGTTTTACATAATCTGTGGAATGAGATAACACATCAATCATTCAAATATTGAAAACATTCTATGAATGAATTAGAATCTCTTACTATAAAACAGACAGTTTTATTTAAATTAAATATATTTGAGTTGGAAAAAGAAGTTGCTCGGGATTGGATATGTGGCCGGTTGGCGGTAGGCTTGCCACCTATCACATTATGGGACTTTGTTTCTTGGGCTAGTCGTGGGTGGCCTCGTTGTGCCTCTGCCTACTCCTTAGGGGAAATGGGCGTGAAGATACTTTAAATATATTTGTAGATTGCTTAGGTTCCCATGGCTAAAAGTGATAAACAGAGATTGCTAGGATGACTGTCCTAGCCAAATTTTAAATAGCAACTCCTTTTGACTTTTACTAGCTATAAGTAAGTAGGTACTAGTTATTCGAAAAAGTGTATTCACGCCCCTATCCCCGAAAATGTAGGCAGAGACACAACAAGGGCACCCAGTACTAGCTGTAGACACTAAGTCCCATAATGTAATAGGTGGGAAATCAATCGCCATACGGGCACATATCTAATCCCGGACAAGTGATTGTTATTATAAAATTGAAAATACACATTTCGATTCCGATCCGGTTACCAAACCCAGGACCCGACTCGATCGGCGTGGGACTTCTTAAGGAAGTGCTGTCCCACGCCGATCCACTAAACCACTAGTTTTCAATTTGCACCTCTACCTACTTCCCTAAAGAGCGAAGCCCTGTCAAAACCACCTCGATTACGTCAGCTTTAAAAAAAATGCAAATCGAAATAAGTCTATCCGTTCGAAAACTATGATGCTACAGACAGACACACAAACATAGTAAACCTACAACACCTCTCTTTTCCGAAATTTCCAAACTCTTTTTATTTCATTATAATCAAGCTTGAAATTACTTTACCCAGTATTCTAAATATGTTTTAATTCACAAGAGTAAAGCGCTAATATGGACATATAATTATCCATAATCATACATATAATATGTCCAGCAATATTTTAATTTAGTTTTAGACATTCATGTTGAAACTGGTCCGGAATTTATATAATTACGAAAATTACATCAGGTCACAAAGTATTCAAGCGTTCGAAAATTAGAGGTTTGGTCTTAATGCTTGGTATCACGTGTACATGTACATTAACTAAAGGCTACGAAGATCTTAAATGATATGTGTGAGAAATTACACAGTCAGAACGCCTACAACAAAATTGAAAATCTTTACACTTCATACTTTCATACACATTTGGGAAAGTTTGATTAACTACATACAAATATACAATACAAGTAAATATTAGTAGTAATACGTACAAGGGCGTCGCCAAGGGGGGACAAGAGGGACAGCTGCCCTCCCCTAGAGATTCTAAAAAAAATGATTAAGCAAACTATCTTATGACCTTGACTTTAGTTGATCGATTATTCTAGTACTTTTTCTACTAGTTTGTTTATTTTTATTTTTTATTTTATAGTATTAGAAGGCAAACAAGCAGACGGATTTCCTGATGCTAAGAAATTCACGCCGCTTAGAGACACCAAAGGTGGTAATGGTGCGTTGCCAACCTGAGGCCGGGATGTTAGACCTCGAGCAAAAGTAAGTTTACCGGCTACCTTAGCCTCCGAACCGGAACACGCTATGACGTTATGGCGGCAGGAATAGGTAAGGCGGTGGTACCAATCCGGGCGAGTCGCTGCGAAACTCTACCACCTAGTCAGATGTCACTGTTTTAGTGATGGGAAGCCTATGCTCGCCTTTTACGAGCGGCCTGGCAAGAAAGGCAGATGATCTGTTCTGCAAAGGAGCCCGGACCATCACGGGGGAGTTTGCTACTATTTAGAGCGAAATGCAACAAGGCAAGTCAAAAGTCGAGGGCACGAGGCTTCCGATTAAACCTACAATGTATATTTTTCTCAATCTCCGTATCAACTTGCCCTCATCTAGGCCATCGGCAGGCGACGCTCTTGAGTACGTATAAAAATTTTATTGAGCTCAAACTTTGAGACAATATAGGTCTACCTACAATCCGCTATTAAAAACAAATTTAAAAATTTATATTATATCGTTACCACTCTATTATTCGTGTCAGTAATCCAAGAACGGCTATGTATTCTAGTCCAGTATTGGGTTTCCGATTACATACGTGAGTTACCGAGTTCATCCAGTGTTGGGCAATTCAAACCGTGTTTTTTTCAATTTTCTCGTAGCCTGAGATTGTGTATAACTTGTAAGTAACCTATTAACGT
Source organism: Calephelis nemesis (assembly GCA_002245505.1). Classification (NCBI taxonomy): domain Eukaryota; kingdom Metazoa; phylum Arthropoda; class Insecta; order Lepidoptera; family Riodinidae; genus Calephelis; species Calephelis nemesis. The sequence continues at coordinate 53,595 of NJDD01008416.1, read as the reverse complement.
ATAAGTTTTCCAATTGTCATTAAAGAATAAGTTGGAACTTCAGCTAATCGTGGTCATACCTTTCCACATAGACGTTTGGTTTCTACTACAACTAGCGTTTCATTACTTTTACAGGCTGGATTCACAGCAAAATGATCGTACATTATCACTACATAGTATATAACATAGTCACTTCTTCTGCCCCTATGTCTCTTTATATACTTAAATCTTAAAAACTACGCTACGGATTTTGATGCGGTTTTTTTAAAGATAAAGAGATTGAAGAGGAAGGTTTATATGTATATTTCATAACCGTGCGAAGTCGTAGCGGGCTGCTAGTTGTTAAAAATTTCTTATGAAATAATACATGCTCTTTGTCTCTAAATCCTTTAAATAATATCATCGTACTAATCTCGAAAGCGTAGCATATTTCCTATATCCTTTTACGATGAAGTCAAATATCGCAACAATACGAGTATGCGTAGATCAACGGATAAAAGTGATTCAGTAATTGCAAAACAAGCAAATAATAGTTATAGATGAAAGATTTCTTTACTCTAACGCATATCTCTGGTTTATGCAAGAACCTTCATACACACACATAAATTGTTACCATAGACATTGTTATTGACTTCGCCTACGTATTTATATTCTTTAGCTATCTCAGAACTCGAGATATTGGATAAAAAACTGACATAAACCTATGTCCTTATAGTATACGTAATATTTAGTAATATATTATATATATAGTGATATATATTACGTATAGAATTATAATATTATATATATTTTTATGCCCATTAATTAAGCGCGTGCCTAATTTCGCCCAATACGGCTAATTCCTAAACAGACAACATTTCATATTAACCATTAAGGGTAGCGCACATTTAGACAGAACAGAACGGGACGATTCGCATTTTAATAATTCGCATACATCGCTTTCACACATTTTGTATGAAGCAAAGCACACTATGCCGGGCCGCATCGCGGTGAATTTTGATTTTTGTCAAAGAGGAGAACAAAAACGATATTATTAAAGCGAATAGAAGGAAAGTTTTGTATTACAACTATCAGAGGAGTCACTTTCCATACTTGACGATTTTAAAGTAAAGTGGCTTCTCTTCTTTTTTACACAAACTACTCTTTGGTAATGAGTAACAAAAATCCGCCGATGCG
>NJDD01008416.1:34669-50712 GCA_002245505.1 Calephelis nemesis | reverse complement strand
AGGTCTTGCACTCGATACTCTCTGCCTACCCCGTAGGGGATTTGACGTGAATATATGTACGTATGTAATATGATAAAAGCGTTTATGTTTGCATTTAAATCTGTTTTTTTATAATTTAGTACTACCGGTAACTTTGTTTTATCTTTTTGTAAGTACTAAAAGGTATGTAATATTAACGATTGAAAATGCATGTCTGGTAAATGTGGTTTGTAAATGACTTCCATTGAATGGCTTGATTTGCTGCTGTAGAAAGTCAGCATTCTCATAGAGTGTCGAACATCATAAGAGCGCTTGCTGTCATTCAAGAGTCAGTAATTGCTTTATTGATCGACAAGGCACTAAAATCGAAGTAGTAAAACCTCCATAAATTATTTTATTACTACCAATTAAACTTGCCCGTGAAAATAATTAATTTGTACAAGATGTAGTGGCAATGTCAGCTTTTTATAGCCAATTTAATTAGCCTTTTCGCCAAGTCATTAAATTCGATTTAATAAAACCGCAACTCGAACAAAATTATGAAACTTATTAATTCATTTTATTTTGCTTAAATTTACAAAATTACCTCTGTGTTGTAGCGTTATTACACTTGACTTCATAAAGTCGCAGGTTCGATCTCCGGATCGGGAAACGAAAGGTTTTTTATTTATTGAAGTGAAAACTTCTTTAGGCGCGTTGAGCGTTTTAGTAGAGGGTAAAATCCTCGGTTCGCGTCACCGACATGCTAATGATAATAGTATATCTATAGCTATGGAGAGCCAGACTAGCGCACGCGCAGTAGCCTGTGTAGTGTGTACACGTATACACTAATACATCGACTATTTCTGACTGTATTATGTGCGCGTTGGACGCTTTTATAAATTTCATATAATTTTTGCATATAGTTTTAATTAGGTACTCTCAACTTAATAGTTCCGTTTTCACTTCTATCGGCAGTCCCACGACTGCTACTATTTTTTTTTATAATAACAACGTTGGCCGGGATTAAATATGCTCCACCTGTCACATTGTTTGACTTAGCGTCTTTATCTAGCCATCGGTAACCTGGTTGCACCTCTATCCTCTGAATACCTCTTATTTAAGTGACAACTAACATCTTAACGTTTAGAGAAACCAGTCAGTTTCTTTTATTTTTAAGCTTTTAATAACTACCGGGAAAATTACTTTTGAAGTTTTAAAGCGCACTCCAACTAAAAGCAAGCATTATGGAAATTCCTCCACAATCTAAATACATCATTCCAAGTGACAAGAAGGTATACTCTTACTATAATTTACTATCGTCTTGATTATGAGCAATTTAAATGCATTGTGATGGCGTCGGGAGAGGCTTGAGGCGGTCGCTGCTCTTATAATTACGAGATACAACTTTGACCGTGTTATCTGCTTGCACAATATATAACTATGGGAATTATTGGACTTACTAATACTAATCACTTTTTCTTGTGCGTATTTGTTCATACTTGCTTTATTATCTTTTGCTTGCGACTCTGTTTATAACTTCGACTTTAATTTCACGGAAATCTGAGTTTTCGGATTTAACGATACGCGATATTTCAGATATCTATGTCAGTCCTAAACTTAATTAAGATTAACCAGTTTCCATTGATCATAATTTACTTATTTATCATTTTGGGTTAGAGAAGTTTTTTCTGAGTTTTGGCGCCATCGAGAGAAAAGATGGTAGATTTTTTTTCATAATTATTGAATTTCGTGTTTATATTGAGTGTAATTAGTCAATTTGGTGGCGTTTTGTACAAATTGTTTCAGTGAAAGTGCATAAATAAAACAATCATGAAGAAATTAGCGTATCGTGTATTTCCTCGTTGACGCCAAATCTCAGTATATGGGCTTGAGTAATGAGGCCACCGCGTTACCCAAGATCCTGACATGACTTGTTTACGTCTTATGACTATTTAAAATTGAATTCCGATTTTGGTAAATTTGATGCAATCTTCTACTTGACTAATGGCAAAATGCTAATGCGAATGCCAAAACCTAAAGAAAGAAGAGGAAATTTTATCTCTTAGCTTCTGAATCAAGATGACAAACTTGTAATCCGCGCAATTTAAGTTACGTAATAGTTATTTTTACTGTATAAAGGTTATGGCATCTTAATACATCTCTTATTTTTAACTACTAATCATATAGGTATAATGTATCTACTTACAATAAAAAACATAAACAAAGTAAAAACATACTTAGAACACATAAATATTATGTTTGTGCTAGAGACATTCTAACAGATCCCACCAAGCAAAACATGCGTTGTAGATACGTTGATGTATTGCCTATCTTTAACTGTCTTTTAAGTACTAAACGATATCTAAATTGTAGACTTATATGTATATTTATAAAATCTAAATGTAGCTAGTACGGTAAGCGCAATATTTTTGCCAACGGGCGCCTGTGTTTACTGCTAAGGGCTGTAAATATTTCATTAGTGTAGTTTTTCTCTAGAACATCTAAGTTACACGAATATGACTCAAAAATTGTAACAGATATTCACGATACAAGAGGCTGAAATTTTTACGAATTTTTACAGGGTTTCTAAAATTAATCCTAGCACAAAGTACACACAATATTTATCTAATTAAAGTAAACGAGTTATATTCTTCTGTTATAGGTGTAAGACAACAATATTAACATTATAAATTTCATAAACACCCGTACCCGAAAATGCAGACATAAATTTTCATCACACAAATGCCCGCCCCTGTCGGTAATCGTATCCGAGCCTAGCCGAGAGTGAGGCGTCTCTACTAACCCTTCGACCATCGAGACGTTAGTAAAAAATAATTTCTTAATCAAAGTAATGGTAATCTGAATAAAAAGGAGTTTTATTAGGGCTTATGCGCAAAATATGTTCAAAACTTACCCAATCAACAATTTTGCCCACGCAGCTTTAAAAATACGTTATTCCTTCAGTCAAAAATATCTCTATTCCAATGTTGCCAACTTTAATTAATCATAACCTATATTCGGATTCTAAATAGTAAAACGTCGGTCGATGTTGTGCCATACGTACGTGTTCCATATATTTTATGAATAAATCATAAATCACAATTCACAAACAACGCTCAAATTATATCACACAATGAATAATCACAATCGATCGATGATGAAACTTTAACAATACATTTAAATGAGGTCCTCCAACACTAGTATCATGTCTACGTTGCAGTTGTAGACATTGTTACATTTGGTAAACTACAGTATCAACATGAGTATTGTGTGGACAATGCCTTTATATAATTTTGTAAATGTCAACGCTAAGGCTTTTCTCTTTTGTTCAGGTGTAATATAAGGACTATTGCACACTTGATGATGTGTAATGTATGCAAACTTTGTCAATCGTTTGTTACTGTAGACTATCGATCAAAGTATTGTGTCTATGAATAAAGCTATTTCGTAAGAAAAAAAAGTATCTTCACGCCCATATCCCCGAAGAGGTAGGCAGAGGCACAACCAGGGCACCCACGACTAGCCAAAGATACTAAGTCCCAATATGTGATAGGTGGCAAGCCTATCGCCAACCGGGCACGTTTCCAATTCCGACCAACATTTTTTTTTATTAGAAAATTGGAGAAATCCAATTTTCTTTTTGTTGGCCGACCCGGGATTCGAACCCGAGACCTCATGCAGTCAAGTCCAACATCCGGACCGCTCGACCACAGAGGCGACCAATTTCGTAAGAAGAAATTATATAATCTTGGGTGCGGGGATTTTCTTGAATTCAAAAATCTGATGAGATTCTTATCTTATTGTAACATATGGTCCCTATAGGCCAATTTGTCTACAATAGCATAAACAATTAAAATTACCTTTTTTGATTTTTGTTTTAGTTCAAATTCTATCCAATATCCAATTAGTGATTAAAATAACATTTACCTAGTCGCAAATTACTATGGATTACTGGTAGTCAAAATTTGTCTTTGAAAAAGTTTCAGCTTTGTGAGACTGGTGCTCTTTATTTACCTGGCCAATCTTTTTTTAGTTGCGACACTGATTCTCTTCTTTCTTTATCTATATCAAAATATACATACTATACGTACTCATATCTACAAATAGAAACGTTCATTTTCTTCCTTTAGTTACCACTAAATGGCCAATCTTCCTTAAGTTACGACACTGATTCTCTTCTTTCTTTATCTATATCAAAGTATACATACTACACGTACTCATATCTACAAATAGAAACGTTCATTTTCTTCCTTTAGTTACCACTAAATGGCCAATCTTCCTTAAGTTACGACACTGATTCTCTTCTTTCTTTATCTATATCAAAATATACATACTATACGTACTCATATCTACAAATAGAAACGTTCATTTTCTACGTGTTATTAAAGTAATGACAACGCTCATTATCAAGAAATGAATAACACGATCCAAGAGAGAGTTAGTTTTGCTGTCTTAGCATAGGACATATCAAAACGCAAATACGTATAAGTCTCAAGACTTAAGACATTAACAAGTAAGATTGATATTATTTAAGTTATAGGTTTTATCTCCAGCTTTATTTAATTTATTTCGTCAGGCAGGATTTTATGATTAAGGTAGACCATAATTTGGAACTTTTTAGCCAAATCTTCAAATTATTTTTGCAATCTTTAAATTTTAGGTTTCGCAAGATTTATTCTTTCGTAGGGTCGAGTGGCTTGCGTACACGCCTAATTACAGCGAGGCTCGGGTTCGATTCCCAACGGGGGCTGACATTTGTGTGATGAACATTTAGATGTCTGCATTTCCGGGTCTGGGTGTTTATTAAATTTATTCTGGTATCTATTTAAGTATTTCTATGTATTAGTATCGTTGACTAACACCCATAACACAAACATGTAATTGGCTAACTTTGGGGTTAGATTTAATTTGTGTAACTTGTCCAGGGGTGGCCAGAGGTTTTACACCACTAAATACAATTTAATGAGTTTGTTATTCCATCGAGATGATTCACTTACGCAGGTGATTAGCCTTATCATCTTTATCATGTTCATTGTTATTGTTTTCCTACTCTTTGTGTTCTTAGTTACGGCTTTCCAGTGTATTAAGGATTTTACTTCGACTGTGGAAACTAAAAATGGTTAAGTCTAATGGTATTATATTGTCAGTTCGTAAGTTATATATTATAAATACAATTTTAAAAAAGCCAAAACTATAACCACAAATCTAACATCTAACATAAAGCGAAGAAAAGATATTGTGGCTACTGTTCCCATCACTAGAACAGTATTTGCCAGCACACAATATGAAAAACGTTCATCATATTTATATAACAAAATAAATAAACAAATAGATATACACACAAAAAATAAGCGGGAATGCAAAACCACTCTAACTACATATCTAATAAATAAAACTTATGTCGACACTGAGAATCTCCTACAATATGCTAAATAATATTATACATATGTTCAAGTTCTGCACTTACACAAATATTACTTCAAACACGTTCACATACACATACACACACACCCACACACACACACACACATTCACACACACACACATACTCACATAGACGAATGACATTCAAGTTTAACATATATAAAATAATTGTTTTACGAGTGTAATAAGGGTCAGTTGGTGCTTTCATAATGAATAACTAATTAACGACGTAATAAGTTGGATATCTCTAAAACAAAAAATACTCACTTGTTTAGTTATTTATTTATCAATTCATTCATATTACTTAAAATTCTACATTTATTTAAACCAAGTATGGAAGAGTGTATCCTTCTGGCACAGACACTTTATGTCTAAAAGAAGGGTACTACTTAATATAAATTGATTTGTAATCTAGCTGTTAAGTAAATAAACAATTTTGAATTTTGAATTTTTGAAGGTGCGTTGTGTATTTAAGCCCTGAGGGCCTCTTACAACAGTAAGTTTACTAAATACAATAACAACGAAAACTAACATTTTGGCGGTACAATGTAAGGTCGTGTCATCCATCGGGGCGAGTCCTGTGAGTTTAACAGCTAGGTATATTTATTATTTTTGAATACGGAGGTGATCGAGGGGCTAGCTTATTTGCTTAACGCCACCGACCACCTGCTAGACGGGTTCGATCCTAATGAAGCCGGTATTTTTATAACAGAGTTCATCACAAAAATGCGGCCCACATTGGGTCTCTATTTCAAGGTCTGGGTGTTTATTATTAAAAAGGAAAATATCTTTACGCCCATATCCAAGAAGAGGTAGGCTGATGCACAACCAGGGCATCCACGACTAGCCGAAGATACTAAGTCTCCAAGGTAATAAGTGGCAAGTCTATCGCCAATCGGGCACGATTCCTTTTTTTCATTAGAAAATTTAAAATGCACAATTTCTTTTTTTAGTTGCTGATGTATGTTTATTATATCCCAATTAATACCTATTTAAATATTTCTTAGTTTTACTATCGTTGACTTATATCTGCAACACAAGCTTTGTTTACGTTAGATCAAATTATGTGATTTAATTAACATGTATTAAACTACTCTTAAACCATTGAGTAAGGAGAAAGTTTGCATATTACTTTAATTTGGGAGTACTCAATAATCTATAAGATAATAAATTATATGTCAGCGGCCATTGTTGTTGAGTCATAGGTCACACATGATGGAAATGATGGAATGCTTTGGTCGGCATGGCTTTGTTAAACTGTGATTTATACACACGCATGCTTACACTTACGCAAGGCGATTTGGCATAAAAAATCACGTGTGATCCACCATGACAGTTCGATAATGCTGTGTCATATATCTTTTTATGACATATTATCAGTTTCTACTCTTCTTGTCGTCGATGTATATTGTCATTAGCAGAAAATGTAACAGCAATTTAAAAGTAAATTCGACAAAAGTACAAAGAATTGGCTTTTTTACTTATAAAAAATATTACTTCCAGTAAATCTGTCATAAGCAAAACAAATAAAATTACTTCCTAGACTAGACTTTACTAGATGAATATCTAATAAATAAAAAAAACACAAAACGACCAATCGAAAATAGTCCTACAAAACTTAGGAAATCCGAAATTAATAACCAAGCAAACTTAATTCAATATATTAGTTTGTTTTCCTCTATTTAAATACAGACGAATGTTATTTCCACACAAATTTTCTACACCGTTGTCAACAGCAAAAACTGTCAGTCCCTTTGACGCCAATAAAGGCTTTGGATAAATGCCAACAGTATTTTTTTTTTATGATATTGGAAGGCAAACAAGCAGACGGATTTCCTGATGGTAAGAAATTCACGCCGCCTAGAGACACCAAAGGTGGTAATGGTGCGTTGCCAACCTGGGGCCGGGGTGTTAGGCCTTGAGCAAAAGTAAGTTGCAAAAAAAGTAAGAGCAAAGTGTACTTAATTATTATACATAATTTCAACACTAATACTTCTGAGTAGGTAATACCATACCATAATAACCATATTAACATATAACCTATCATCAAGCAATAAAGTTAATTATTATCTAAGCAGTAGGATATCGAGAATGGGGACTTGAAATGATCATTCCGCTTTCTCTACACGTAAGTCACCAAGTTGGCAAAAGATCGTCAAAATCAATACTGCGAAGACGCACCCATGACATAACATCGACGCAAACTCACTTTCTTTAAATTTTAGCGTGATCAATGCAAATAACTATGGAGAGATAAAACTCACATCAATTATAAATAATAATAATAAATAAATATCTCAGGACAAGTTACACAAATTGAATCTAACCCCAAAGTAAGCAAATTATATGCTTGTGTTATGGGTGTTAGTCAACGATACTAATACATAGAAATACTTAAATAGATACCAGAATAAATTTAATAAACACCCAGACCCGGAAATGCAGACATCTAAATGTTCATCACACAAATGCCTGCCCCCATCGGGAATCGAACCCGAGCCTCGCTGGTGGTCGGTGTAATTAGGCGTGTACGCTAGCCACTCGACCAACGAGGCGGTCTAATTATTGTGAAAATGATATCACTAATCATTCATTACCTAAAGAAAAAGGTGTTTTAAGGTTAAAAATTCTATGTGTATGTATTTATGTGTGTGTGTGCGTGTGTGTGAAAAATTGAAATTTTAAGATTATTCTATTAACCTGCTAATTGTCGAAAATAACATTATGCCATGAAATATATTAAATGACCGAGTTTGTTATAAGAGAAAATAGCTATATTTGCATTCTGGGTATTAATTAGCAAGATTCTCATCAACTATTTCATTTTTCGTAAGATTTGAAGGCAAATATGGGGTCGCTTATTATTGCTCGAAGATTTTTTTTATGTAATTGAAACGCAAACAAGCAGACGGTAAGAAATTCACGTCGCCTAGAGAAACCAAAGGTGGTAACGGCGAGTTACCAACCTTAGGCCACGAACAAATGTAAGTTTACCGACTACCTTTCCTTCCGAATCGGAACACGTCAACGGTAAACGCTGACATTATAGCGGCAGAAATAAGTAAGGCGGTGGTACCAATCCGGACGAGTCACGGTGTCACATTCGCGGTGTTAGTGACGGCAAGCCTATGCTTGCCTTTTGCGAGGTGCCTGGCAGGAAGGCAGATGGTCTATTCTGTAAAGGAGCCCGGACCAACACGGGGAAAAACAAAATTATTTTACATTATATACTTAGTCTGGCCATAAATACTGTTACACTTAAAAATAAAAAAATATTACATTTGAATTTCGAATCTGTCATTTTTATACGATTGTTCATTGTGTTTTCTCATTTTGGCGCCAATACATTGTACAATATTTTGCGATATTAAAATGGAGTGGGGTGATAAAGAGAACCGAATCGCTGTGATTGCATTACACAAAGTAGGTATGGAGCCAAATGCAATTTTTAAAACTCTCCATACACTTGGTTTTAGTAAAATGTTTGTGTACCGGGCTATTAATAGGTACAATGAGACTTCCTCTGTTTGTGACAGAAAAAGATCTGGCCGTCCACGTAGTGTTCGTACGAAAAAGGTGGTCAAAGCAGTAAGGGAAAGAATTCGAAGAAATCCTGTCCGAAAGCAAAAGATTTTATCTCGGGAAATGAAGATAGCACCTAGAACCATGTCGCGTATTTTAAAAGATGACTTAGGACTTGCAGCCTATAAGAGACGCTCTGGTCATTTCTTAACTGATAATTTAAAGAAGAATAGGGTCGTAAAATCGAAACAATTACTGAAGCGGTACGCAAAGGGAGGTCACAGAAAAATTTTGTTTACGGATGAGAAAATTTTTACAATTGAGCAACATTTTAACAAACAAAATGACCGTATTTATGCTCAAAGCTCTAAGGAAGCTTCAAAATTAGTCGACAGAGTGCAACGTGGACATTATCCAACTTCAGTGATGGTTTGGTGGGGTGTTAGCTATGAAGGAGTGACTGAGCCATATTTTTGTGAAAAAGGTATCAAAACATCGGCACAAGTGTATCAAGATACCATTCTTGAGAAGGTAGTTAAGCCCCTTAACATCACCATGTTCAATAACCAAGTATGGTCCTTCCAGCAAGACTCGGCGCCGGGTCATAAAGCTCGGTCCACGCAGTCTTGGTTGGAAGCGAACGTTTCGGACTTCATCAGAGCTGAAGACTGGCCGTCGTCTAGTCCCGATCTTAATCCGCTGGATTATGATTTATGGTCAGTTTTAGAGAGTACAGCTTGCTCTAAACGCCATGATAATTTGGAGTCCCTAAAACAATCTATACGATTGGCAGTGAAGAATTTTCCCATGGAAAGAGTGCGTGCTTCTATTGATAACTGGCCTCAACGTTTAAAGGACTGTATTGCAGCCAATGGAGACCACTTCGAATAAGCTTTTTATATTTTTAATTGTTGTATATTTATGTATTAAACTAACACACTGTAAAAGTAATATATGTTATTTGCAGTTAAAAAAATATTTTTTTTCTTTATTACAATATTTATGGCAAGACTAGGTATATTAAACAGATTTTTGTGTATGCAAAATCTTGCCCTCAGCTTCTACTGCGGGAACTTTGCTATTAATGCTACTGGTTTCTTGGTAGTTTTTTTATGATATTGGAAGGCAAACAAGCAGACGGATTTCCCGATGGTAAGAAATTCACGCCGCCTAGAAACACCAAAGGTGGTAAAGGTGCGTTGCCAACCTGAGGCCGGGGTGTTAGGCCTCGAGCAAAAGTAATTTTTTAAAAGTAATTATATCCTCAATATTTATATCAAAACATGACTAGAATTTATTCATAAAATACTCCATGACGTCACTTAAACTTGCATGTTTAGGTTTTTACAAAATATGTGCAATCAGAAATCTCTAATTAGCACTTCTGTAAATGGTATACAAACATGTTGTCATCAAGCGGTATTTTGAGCACATCAACTTGTTGGTAAATAATTATTTAATTTACATCTTTTACGGTTTAGGAATAGGAAATTTTATTGGAAACAAGTTTCTATCACAATTTACAAATATAAGTGCTAAATTGTATATATTATACCTATATTAAAATATACAAGCATATTATCGACAGTGACAGAAAGTTTTTCCCTGTGTTGATCCGGGCTCCTTTGCAGAATAGACCGTCTGCCTTCCTGCCAGGCAGCTTGTAAAAGGCGAGCTTAGGCTTACCGTCACTAACACCGTGACATCTGACCAGGTTATAGAGTTTCGCAGCGTTCACCCAGATTGGTACCACCGCCTTACCTACTCCTGCCGCCATAACGTCATGACGTGTCCCGGTTTGGAGGACAAGGCTAGACTAAGCTAGGCTAAACTTATTTTTGCTCGAGACCTAACATCCCCGCCTCAGATTGGCAACGCACCATTACCACCTTTGGTGTCTCTAGGCGGCGTGAATTTCTGACCATCAGGAAATCCGTCTGCTTCTTTGCCTTCCATTATCATAAAAAAAAGTTTTTTTTTATTGTTCTTACAATCCTTATGGCTACTAATTAAAACTAGTTAACTGAACGATTTTAGTGAACTGAAACACCAAAAAAAAACTGAACTGAAGTTATAGTTGTTCACATGATCAAATTGCCTTTTTAGAATTTTAGGGATGTACCGCCTTGCCTATGGCTAAAGGAATATAGCCATAATGACATTGTGATGTTCCGGTTCACATGGTAGGGTTGCTGGTAGACTTACACAATACTTAGTGAGGCACCTGTAAATTCTATGGTGTCTATGGACCACGGTCATTAGATGTGCCTTTTCGCTACTTCAGACATAGTTCAGAGAGTTAGCAAGCTGAAGTAGCAATGGGCAGGTCACATTGCTGGCAGAACCGACAATCACTGGAGAAGAAAGGCGAGTGGCGGCCCCGCACTGGAGGACGTAGTGTTGACGACCTCCCACCCGGTGAATTGATGATCTGGTCAAAGTCGCGGGGAGTCGCTGGATACAAGCGGCTGGTGACCGTGACTTGTGGCGCTCTTTGGGGGAGGCCTATGTCCAGTAGTGGTCGTTCTCCGGCTGATGATGATGATGTGCCTTTTCGCTTTCCTGTTCTCCAATATACGTATTAAATTATACTTATTTAAAAAAAGACATCATGGATTCCCAGCGCCATCTATAACGACATAAAATGAAGATAACAATATTCTCCGAATTAGTTTTGTAATTATTCATTAATATCCAATAATTACTAAGAATATAATGATAGTATCTAACGAAACATATTAAAAACAAAGTTTCCCAAGCTAGCATACAAAAACACACATGAATAGAATGTGTCTTACGCGGTAGAGATCTAGATTCTGACATTTTAGAACAGATTTATATTGATTATGTGTAGTAAAAAGTGGATTGCATTGTACTAATTGGATCACGGAGATTGAATTAAGTACAATCATTCCCATGGTAACCGACATTCACATAGATAACTTATACAGGGCATCCGGTCACTGGTATCTGAGATTTTAGAGTAAGCTGGTTTTTATGGAGAGACTAGCCGACCTGCCGAACTACATGTCGCTTGACATTAACAGCTACTGATAGTTTGTATGTATTGAAGCATTGTTTTTTCCACTTTTAAGAATTAACAAAATTGGTTCTGACGTGATGCGAAGACTACGTGAAATGGAGATTAATTTTTATATTTGTAGATATATTTATTTTACATACACTATACAAAATACTAAATCTACAGTTATAGCAGTCTATCTGTAATATTTCGGAGGATGGAGACGGTACATTTACTTACGCAAGAGATCTAACATTCAAGTGGGCAAAGTAGCAATATCTATAGACTTCTTTTCTTTTTTTTTGGCAGGAAGGCAAACAAGCAGACGGATTTCCTGATGGTAAGAAATTCCCACCGCCTAGAGACACCAAAGGTGGTAATGGTGCGTTGCCAACCTGAGATCGGGATTTTAGGCCTCAAGCAAAAGTAAGTCAACCGGCTACCTTACCCTCCGAACCGGAACACGTCATGACGTTTTGGCGGCAGGAATAGGTAAGGCGGTGGTACCAATCCGGGTGACTCGCTGCGAAACTCTACCACCTAGTCACGGTGTTAGTGACAGCAAGCCTATGCTCGCCTTTTACGAGCTGCCTGGCACAGGAAGGCAGATGGTCTATTCTACAAAGGAGCCCGGACCAACACGGGGAAAAACTTCTGGTTTTTGAGTGGTGTATGATGTGTGTGGGATGCATTTTGTACATTGTGCATGTGTACATGCATTTTAACTCAAAACTGCTTGTCGGATTTTGCTAAAATTTATTTGAGACCATTTTGGATTCATTAGCTACCTAATTGTGATCTGTTACTGAATTGGAGTCGGAATTTGCAGTTTATACAGCGCTAAAATTACATTCGTTTAGTGATCAGATTTGCTGATCAGAAGAGATGCAAGGCTCTTATAGATCCAACATTCAGCGTGACAGTAACAAGTATTGGCGCTATGATGCCAGGATTGGGTACGCAGATGTTGGTCCGGGCTTCTTTGCAGAATAGACCATCTACCTTCATCCAGGCAGCTCGTAAAAGGCGAGCATAGGCTTACCGTCACTAACACCGTGACATTTGACTAGGTGGTAGAGTTTCGCAACGACTCACCCGGATTGATACCACCGCCTTACCTATTCCTGCCACCATAACATCATGACGTGTTCAAGTTCGAAGGGTAAGGCAGCTGGTAAATTTACTTTTGCTGGAGTCCTAACATATTGGTCACGGGTTGGCAACGCACCATTACCACCTTTGGTGTCTCTAAGCGGCAGAAATTTCTTACCATCAGGAATTCCATCTGCTTGTTTGCCTTCCTCGTTGAATAAAATTACTGGAGTTATATTCCTTTTCCATCAGTATTTACGTTTCCTCTAAAAGATGTTTGTAGACGGCTCTGGTGACATCGCTCGTCTCGAACAATGACTGTTTTTACACACACTCGGTTGTGTGTGTGTGTGTGTGTAATAGATCGCCTTCGTGGATCAATGTCTCCACCGTGACATCTAAAAGCAATATCATTTCAATACTTTTTTTTGACGGACATACAAATGTGCACATACACACACACACTCTCTTATAACGCTACTTTACGACAAATTAGTCATTAAGAGGAGTTGTAAGAAAATATTTAAGTCGTAAGACCACCCCGCTGGTCGAGGGACTAGCGTACAAGCCGACCGATTCACAGACCGGGTTCGGTTCGGGTTCGATTCCCGAGGAGGGCAAGCTCCTGTGTGATAAGCATTTAGATGTCCGCATTTCCGGGTCTGAATGTTTACTATATTCATCCTGTTATATATTAGGCATTTCTATGAATTTTAAATAGCACCCATAACACAATCAATAAATTTACTTACTTTGGATTTAGATTAAATTTTTGTAACTTGTTCAGGGATATTTCTTTATTAGTTTTTTTTATCTCAAACTAGCTGTACCGGTGAACTTCGTTCCACCCGTTCAGTTTGTATGGGAAAAAGTAAAATGTTGTTTTTCTTAGTTTTTTCGCAAGTTTTTTCCTTTTTTCTTATCTTTTAAACCCTCCCTGGACTTAAACAAATAATTCAAAACCAAAATTAGCGAAATCGGTTCAGCCGTTCTCGAGATTTAGCGAGACTAACGAACAGCAATTGATTTTTATATACAATATATATATCTCAAATTTACCATACACGAAGTTCTTGCATGGTCATTGGTCTGGCCTGAATCAACTGAGGAACTGACTTTTTTAAATATACTTTCTTAACAAATATTACAATAATATCTACATTATATTGATAGAGGGACCTAAACTTATGCAGAAATATCAACCCTTTTAAAGCCTCTAACGAACTCAAACCTAAAAACACACGTTGAATTACGGTACGCATAATTTAATTAACATGAGCATAATTTATTCAAAATTTTGTTTCTTGAATTCTATGTTTCTCTAACATAGTCTGAAAAACCTACGAGCGAAGTCACGAATAATCGTTAGTGCTAAGTAAATTTTATATTTGTAAAAGCCAAAATCCTGTTCAAGTGGGACAGGTAAATCATTTCTGTCCATATAGAGCGCAGTTGCATAATTTGCCAACTTCAGTAAAAGTATTACCTTCAAATGTTGACATCAGACATATGAATTGGCTAATTAAGTTTTGTAAACATCCTTAGCCTGAAGTTCTATCTGATTAAATCAAGAGATATAATACCATATATGTCTGGTAGGCATATACTCATAACATATTATGATAGGTGTCAAAGGGCGGTGCAGTTTTAAAATATTAATAATAAAAAAATGTTGCGATTGAATGTGTGCCCGGTTTGGCTTGCCACCTATCACACTGTGGAACTTAGTGTCTTTGGCTAGTCGTGGGTGCCTTGGTTGTGCCTTGGGCGTGAAGGTACTTAAAGTATCACAAAAAAAATTCCAAAAAAAATCTTATTACGTATATGAAATCAATTTCACATGATTTTCAAACTCTCGGTTTATCTATTACTTGACAGATAGAGCAATTTGTATCTTCACGCCCATATCCCCGAAGAGGTAGGCAGAGGCACAACCAGGGCACCCACGACTAGCCGAAGATACTAAGTCCCATAATGTGATAGGTAATGTGATAGATAGAACAATTTGTAATTCTGAATAATGAGTAATATATATCAGCAATGATGTTAACATTCCTTGATGACAGCTTAACAACAGAACCCCTGTTTCGAAAATTATTATGTAACCATTAATTAATCACGTGTAGAAATAAGATCATCTCAACTATCTTAAACTCGAAGTAGTACAGATTATAACTGGAACTTTATAGACTTTATAAAATTAATCGCCTCTGTGGTCGAGCGGTCCGGGTGTTGGATTTGGCTGCATGAGGTCTCGGGTTCGAATCCCGGGTCGGCCAACAAAAAGAAAATTGGATTTTTCCAATTTTCTAACAAAAAAAATGTTGGTCGGGATTGGAAACGTGCCCGGTTGGCGATAGGCTTGCCACCTATCACATTATGGGACTTAGTATCTTCGGCTAGTCGTGGGTGCCTTGGTTGTGCCTCTGCCTACCTCTTCGGGGATATGGGCGTAAAGATACTTTACTTTTTACTTTTATAGACTTATAAAACCATCAAGTAATATAGTATATGATTATTAATAGATACATGTAGTTAAAGCAGTGTCCATTAATAAGATACGGCGTCCCACACGCTGGGAGAGTGCGTCGCATTCGAACAACAGCGGCGTACACTCTCAGCGGTCGTAGGAGAGGACCTCTCGCTACCGAGCGTAGTCAACGCCATGCTCGGTAGTGACAGGTCCTGGCAGGCGGTGGTCTCCTTTTGCGAAGAAGTCATGACGCAAAAGGAGACCGCGGAGCGGGCCCGGGAGGACGATCCCAACACAGGCCCGCTCCGGCGCAGGCGGACCGGGGGCGCGAGAAGGCGGTTCAACCGCCTTCAAAGTGCTTCCGATGCGTGACTGCCGGGGGGAGTCGGGGGACTTCCTCTGGCCAGCACGGCCTCGCACGCCTGGGGGGCAGCTCCAGTGGCCGGAGTCGCTCGTCTTTCAGCGCGGGAGGAGGCCCGGTAAGGACCGGGCCGTAGCCAAAGAGCGAGATGGTGAATGCCAACGCGACCCCATCTCGCTCCTAGCCGG
>NJDD01008416.1:6271-34623 GCA_002245505.1 Calephelis nemesis | reverse complement strand
AGAGCGGTGGGTATCCGGGGGGATTTTCCACACTTTAAAAAAAAAAAATATGCATGATATGATTATGATATTATCTCTTTGCGCCTCTTTGATATCCGGAAAAGGATTTCTCCAAAAACACCGTCGGAAAGACCAAATAGACGGTCATTTTTGAACTAACTTTAGTTGGACAATGACATGGTAAATTAAATAGCAAATCAAACTTGTAAGTAAGTAGGTTCAGTAAGGGATAGCGCACACATTTGACGAAGCGAAGAGCGTCAGGTTGGGACGCATTACATTGAAAAGCACAATATGGCCAGACCGCATCGCATTGGCAGAATTCTGTTACTGTTACCAAAGAGTAAAAAGTGTAAAAAACAGAGTGGCAACTCTACTTTATAATCGCCAAGTATGTAATCCTTTTTTAGTCGGTGACAAATATTTATTATTGTGCTTTATTTAATTTTGATTGTAAATAGGTTCGGAACGCAAAGTTTTATCTTTATATTTAATAACAATAAGTTATATTTAAGGTATATCACATTCGCATCTCGGCAACCAAACCCGAAGAGTGCCTAAAACAACGTGAAACTTTATCTTTTACGTTTTTTTATATGACCGCCACGTTGATCGAGTGGCTAACGTACGCGCTTAACTACATCGACCAAACGCGAGGCTCGGGTTCGATTCCCGACGGGGGCAGGCATTTGTGTGATGAACATTTAGATGTCTGCATTTCCGGGTCTGGGTGTTTATTAAATTTATTCTGGTATCTATTTAAGTATTTCTATGTATTATAATCGTTGACTAACACCCATAACACAAGCATATAATTTGCTTTCTTTGGGGTTAGATTCAATTCGTGTAATTTGTCCAGGGATATTTATTTATTTATTATTTATTTATTTATAACAATAAGTTATATTTAAGGTATATCACATTCAATGCAACCCAACCCGAAAAGTGCGTAAAACATAAGACCGTGAAACTTTATCTTTTACATTTTTTCATATATTTACTTAGTATCTGCTCTCCATGGAAACAATATAGCTTATTGAGTTCTGTTCCTTATTATAAACGGACAATATTGATTACAGATTTATCTAAATAATGACAGAAATAAATTACCTCTATTGATGACTGATGACACGTTATGACTTTGTTCTCGTCGGAATTTATCTTAAAAAACAACAATAAATCACTTTCTACACAGATACACGTTCTGTTTGAACTATAAGAATAAAGTTGTATCTGTACACCTACACAAGTCACGACTAATTGCATTGACAGTCTTTACGAACGTAATTCGTATTGACAATGTGTTATGTCCACACTATCGAATATGTAAATGAAATTGCTTGTTTCATATTGTCTGTAAAATCATTTCATTAATTACCCAATAGAGACATATTAGCACTGTAAGCTAATTATCATTGTCAAAAAATTAAACATCCTTTACACGTAAATGTTTTCAAAAGGTCTAGAACTTATCTGTTTTCTCTTCATACATATTTTTTTTAATACAAAGCTTACAGTTTTTAAGAGATGTCTCATCTTTTAAATACGAAATGTATCTATGTCTAGTCGTGTTTTTAATTTTGTTTATGAACCCAACCAAACCAAACACCAAATATCATTTATATCGTCTTTGACATTTGAAATAATTTGTCGAAAAAAATCGATACTCATTTTTATGATTATTGACAAAGATTTTATGGCAAAAAAATTAAACATTTCGGGTATATGCGTATTTTGAGTAGGTATGAACAAATTAAGTATGTACAGATATAATATATAGATGTATGTACCTATTCCTGCCGATATAATGACAGTGCTTGTCGTTGACGTATTCCAGTTTGGAGGATAATGTTTAGTTTAGTTTACCGGAAACTTACATTTGCTCGAGGCCCAAAAACTCGGTCTTAGTTTGGCAAAGCATAACGACCATCTTTGGTAGCTCTAGGCGTCGTAATTTCTCACCGTCTTCTTGTTTGCCTTCCAATATCATAAAAATAAAATAATACAAAGTATTGTAAACCCCTGAAACTTTACAGTTATATTGATATAAATAATATATGTTGCACATCCTGGACATGTCGGTATGCTTAGATGATTTCAAACATTCCGTTTTTGTCACCCACACAATTATACAAATGCATATTGTATCTATGTTATGTAATATAAGT
Organism: Calephelis nemesis; assembly: GCA_002245505.1. Taxonomy (NCBI): domain Eukaryota; kingdom Metazoa; phylum Arthropoda; class Insecta; order Lepidoptera; family Riodinidae; genus Calephelis; species Calephelis nemesis. The sequence goes on along the minus strand of NJDD01008416.1, from coordinate 32,455 downwards.
TTATACATGTAGCTTAAAAGAAGTAAAAAGATTATTTTTTGTTTCAGGTCATACCACTGTTACTAAGCGCCATATTTGCGATTAGTATAGCACAAGAAACTACTACTCTCGATGAGTTAAACGACAAAATAAATAATGTTGAAACTAAACCATCCGCTCGAATCGATCCCTACATAAGAAAAGCTCTGCTAAAAGCTTTGAGTGAATTAGAACAAAACGATGGCCCTTTTGATTTGGGAACAACTGACGATACAACATACTTTTCTGAATCAACTACTGACGAAATAACCCCATCTGATAACGAAAATATCAAAATTCATTCGTTCTTAGTTGATGGGCAAGGAGCTTTTAAAAATAATTCAAATGCTGCTCCGGTACTTATAGACAGTAACATATCAATACTTAGCTCAACAGTAGGAAATGTGGAAAGTCGCGTAACTTCTTTGCCAACTCAGGATCCATTTAGGGAAATTTATCAAACAAAAGAAAGCACCATCAACTTGCAGCAAGTAAGAAGCGTCCCAAGTTCTTCAAATAATAATGTTGATAGCACAGAAAAAAATAATTTAAATAAAAAAGGACCTTTCCGTACATCTACTACAACCACAACAACAACAACAACGACAACTACAACCACTACACCTAAGCCAACACATAACGAAGACGGTGAAAATATAGAAGAAGTAGATAAAAAAGATGTTCAAGTATTTCAAGCTCCTTTAGTGGCAGCTTTTACTGTTCACCAAGATGCACAAGGTGTTCCCAAAAAAGTAATACCTATTTATCAACAAATAAATACTCAACAACAAGTGAAATCTTCTGCAGTTGCAAATTTCCCCTCCAACAATGTGCAGGCACAAGCACCAGCTATCAGTTTGCCAGTTCAGAATCAAGCTGCCCCAATAGACTTTGTAGCTATACAACTAAAATTACAAAAAGAACTTGAAGAAAAGCAACGAATACTAGAAGAACAACTTCGCTTTTTGCAATTACAACAAAAACAACAAGAAGAATTGTTAAGAAAACAGCAAATAATATTTCAACAGAAAGAAGCTCAGAGACAGCAACAAATATTGTATGAACAAGAACAGTTTAAAAGACTACAACTTTTAGAACAACAAAAGCGTCAATTTAATCATTTTAATTTTGCTAACAACAATATCCAAACTCAGGGCTTACAAAAGAATGTCTTACAAAATCAAGTACATAGTAACATTGTGCCTACACCTAATTCCCAAGTTTCAATTCAGCCTAGTGTATCTTTTGACCATACGCATATTGTAGCTAATGATCAGCAATTGCCAAATAGGGAAGCTGTTGATTTCCTTATTAACTTACGTAACCAACAACCTGGTCAGTTCCCGTTACAAGAGAATCATCTACCACAAGGAATTAATAGCTTCCTTCAACCTAAACCTGCCTCCAATTTTAATTTAGTAAACAATTTTAATCAAATAAACCCATTGGATGAACAATCACGATCTAAGCAAGGTAATCGTGTCTTTCGACAAGAAATTGGGGTTGGAAATTTTGGCATAAATAACCAATTTCCTAATAGATTTAACACGTTTGGACCAATTTATAATACAAATCGTTTCTTCCCAGTTAGTAGGCCCAACACATTCAATTCCGATCTAGAATTAAAACAATTACTAAACCAAAATGGACTGAACGGAAGAGCACATGAAGATTTAAACATAGTATCAAAAGTGTTATCTTTAAATCATGGAATTCCTATTAATAACGTGTCAAACAGGCTACCGTTTGATTCAAGACGGCAAGTTAGAACATCCTTATAGGTATATATGAAGGCGGTTCAGTAGTAACTAAAACAAATAAAATGAGTCTATTGTTTGTAATTCGAGAAATATACAAACACGTAGAATAATAAATAATACAATCTACAAAATATTAACACGAGTACCTGTTCAAGTACGAAATATAAATACAAAGTAGGTACCTATTTGAATGTTATTTTTGTATATATACCTCCACTTAATCAGCATGTAAATTTTATTATTGATTACAAAAAGAAAATGTCAGAACATTGCTTTTGAGCCAATTATTTATCATCTTAATTTTTGCTGAAATTAATTTCAATTTTGTAGGCATTCTTTTTTAATCTTCTTAATCCAACTTTTTTTTATTAAAGGTAACCAAACATATCATCAATATATTATGACTCTAGGTATTTAAATATTGTTGAGTGCTGTTAATAAACATATTGTACTGGTTGATAAAAGTCTAAACTAAAAAAATATTAACTAAAAATAAATAAACCTTAATTTTCAAACCTTAATACTTACTTTAAGATATGACAACATTTTTCTGACACTCATTTTTTCTGTTTTAATGTGTAATAATAATAAAATATGTTAAACTATGATATTATATATCATAGTAGGTAATTATTATTACGTAATTAATTTTAAGACATGTGTAAAATAATATTATTTTTATTAACAGCTCGATAGAATAATTTAGACATAAGCAATTATTTATTTTAAATATATACTGCCATAAGAATAAAGTCGTAGGTAACGAAAACAATACACAATTTAACTTTAAGATTTGCGAGTGCGTTTAAGTCTTAATATGTATTGTAACATATACCCAAAAGTATGTGGTGTGTATAAAAATGTATTCAAAAAATAGTAATAATTTTCATTTCTACAGAGGCGGATTAATTGCCGAGAGCGCCCTAGGCAAAAAAATAATGGCGTTCTTGTAGCGGGAGTCTATATCTACTAGCTATTAGTTTGTGACTTTAGATATTTAAGACTTTTGATCCACTATTTAAACAATTTCTTCGAAATTAATTTGATACTTTTGCGGGAGAAGGCTGTTAATTACTTACGTTGTACCAACTGTTTTTCATTTACATCCGCGCCTCTCATAGTCTCGCACCCCTAGGCAAGTGCCTAGTTTGCCTTAAGGATAATCCGCCACTACATTTCTACTCGTAAATAGGTACCGACATGAAAAATTGGAAAAAAATATAAACCTCATACATATAAAAACATATCAGTAATGATAATAATTATTCCTCATTGAACGAATTTAAAATAAGAGAGCAGACATTTTTGCAGTTTCATAAATATGGATTTTTAAGTATTAGTATTTGTCGTTTAATCGGTTTAATTAGAAATGTCACAGAGTATCGAAGATATTAAAATCACTTGACAAATATACGTAAACTAGCTGCGCCCCGCGGTTTCACCCGCGTAAGTCCCAATCCCGCGGGAACTCCGGGATAAAAAGTAGCCTATATGTTATTCTGGGTCTTCAGCTACCTACATACCAAATTTCATCGTAATCGGCTTTGTAGTTTTTGCGTGAAAGAGTAACAAACATCCATACATCCATACATACAAACTTTCGCATTTATAATAGGATAGGATTTTACCACTGCAAGCATGTGTGTTCTTACTTCTTATTATCAGTTCGATGAAATGAGAATGCGATACAATGAGAAATAGTAAATGTCACTGAATTTACTACCGATCTAACTTGACACCTAGATAGGTAGATACTAAATTTATTTTATTTACCTATTAGGACGGTGCTATCTGCAACTACCTACTATATACATCCTATATTATAAGAAAGTGTAGAAGAAAATAACATATTATTATTTTCTTTTTACACATCCCAGTATATATCCCAGATTGGAACCTACCTTAATGCTAATAAGCTTAGGATGCGGTACAATGTCAGGATTGCTCTACTCATAACCCTGGACCAAGTAATTGTTGACATATATTTTTACGACCCTGAAAATATAAATATGCCTAGTACAGTACCACACGTTAAAATGTATCTGTAATAAATATTCAAAAATAAAGTACAGCCTATCATTTGCAAATAAAGAGCCACTAGACAAATCAATAAATATAAAACTATAAACGAGTTTATAATAAATATAAATCATAAGTCAATACAATTTTCACGAATTCCAAATCATCAAATGATTTGATTAATCATAAGTTATTTAACATTTAACAGCCTATTATTTTGTAAATATTAATGTATTCTAAAAATAAATGTAATTACAAAAAAAAATTAAATATTATTTCGTGTAAAATACCTTATACTCATGAGATTAATATATCCACATTACTATACTAGCCCTATATTAAATTTGACTTTTATAAAGACAGATTTTATTGTCGACTAGATGATAATATAGCAGTAATTTTTGGTAATATCAGATATATTGTCTTTGGTAATATTGCTGTCTCAAACTAAGGAACAGAACCTTATTATTATTAGCCTAAATAAATCATTGGCATCCATTACGCGACATTAGCAAGCATTGGAATCGTAGGTATGTAGCTGCAGGAATATGTAAAACGGTGGTGGGTATCTACTAACCCTGTGAGTGATCGTAGCTTTTAAGGAAATCCTTTAATATATCTAGTATTTCCAATACTCTAAAGCTGAGAGAAGGTTTATCAATGCAGCTCAGAAATAAGGGGTTTCTGAATACCGAGATGGGTTTCATAGGTAACATGCGTATCTTTGCCAAACTTAACGGATGTTACAAAAACATGCCTGCTCGTTAATAAATATAACCATTGTTACAAGGTGTTTACCCTATATTCCTCAAAAATACTGAAACCAAATAAAAACTACTACAATTTTAAAGTAAAGAAGTTCATCTCATTCACCATGTACCTACCTACCTACCTGCGTGGTGAATGAGATGAACTTCTGTCTGCGTTTTAGCAACGACACCTTTTTTATCATCTTGTTGTCGTGCTAGACGCTGTGCCAGCCGTGTTAACTTGGGCGACGGGCGGCTATAGACCTCGCGTTCAGCTTTACTACAAAATATATACAGATTACAGAACGCAATCTATGCAAAATGCGCTGGAACAACGCAACATAGACATCGCTCACGGACACGATATTTTGAACCAATCTAGACCACTGCGAAAACGAGTAAGGTACATATTCTGCTTGAAATACACTTTACACTTTTTTATATAAAACTTTTTTATTTAAACATTCCAAATTAAACGGTGAAACGCCTTACGGTAGATATGATTAAATTTATTCACACTTTAAAATTATTTGTAATTAATAGTGAAGCTTGTAATAAATTTAATTCCCCAATTCGACTCAATTTTATAAAATAAAATTGGTAGAGTATGTAATAATATGTTACTCTTTTCTAATCTATCTATTCTTTAATATTTCTATAACATCTTTATAAGTACATGTACTGAATATCTAATTTTAATTGAATTTCATTTCATTGAAATATATTAGTACAAAGGTGATTATTAGTTTAAATATGTTTATTAGGCGTTGTTTCGAGCTCATCGACGACTGTTTTAATGCAGCCTATCCCAAAGAAAGGTATTCCGAATACTGGCCCAAAGCAGTAACATCCTTGTTCTCCAAAACTACAGAAAACATATTCAACTGCGTGCTCTTAGGGGAGAACCATCAGGGAAGCTATCCACAGTACACTTTTCATCACGATCGCTCATCTGTTGATTTTTTTTTATAATATTGGAAGGCAAACAAGCAGACGGATTTCCTGATGGCAAGAAATTTACGTCGCCTAGAGACACCAAGGGTGGTAATGGTGCGTTGCCAACCTGAGGCCGGGATGTAAGGCCTCGAGCAAAAGTCAGTTTACCGGCTACCTTACCCTCCAACCGGAACACGTCAACAGCAGGCATTGATGTTATGGCGCAGGAATAGGTAAGGCGGTGGTACCAATTCGGGCGAGTCGCTGCGAAACTCTATCACCTAGTAAGATGTCACGGTGTTAGGGACGGTGAGCCTATGCTCGCCTTTTACGAGCTGCCTGGCAGGAAGGCAGATAGTCTATTCTTCAAAGGAGCCCGGACCAACACGGGGCCAATTATTTGTCACACCTTTAAGTATGCGCAAGAAAATAAATAAACAAGGAATAATTGTTAGCTGTTAGTTTGGACTTCGGACATATGAAAGGCCTTTAATCGGTTATGGCACAAGGTGCTTTTGTCCAAACTGCCTTCAAAAGTTGTGAAACTGGATAACTTGTTTTTTTGGCAGAAAGGAGCATTAAGGTCGCTGTCGTTGGTGTCTGCTCAGAGTCCACGCTCGTGCGTAATAGTGTTCCCCGAGTTTGTGTTCTTACTCCCACACTTTTTCTTCTACAAGTCAATGACGAGTTGTGAATAAGTAACACCATGCAGATGTTAGTACTGGGATAACCTTGAAATTTAACTCTAATTTTTCTCGAAAATAGGAGTAAACCTATTTCTCTCGTGTCTAAAACTTCGTATTGGAGTGACTGCCTCTGACCCTCTGTATGAGGGTCTTATAATTAACCCCAAAAAGACAAAAATCTGTACGTTTTCCGCTAAAAACTTTTTTATAATATCGTAAGTACTCGATTTGAAAGCGTTTTCTTAACCGCTAGAGTTACCTGGTAGGTATTGGTTTCAGATAATTGTGAAACACTCAAAGGTATTGTTAGATACACATAATATTACCCTTAGATCTAGTAATATTCTTTAGTTAATATTCTTTAAAAATATTAAGTTTATCGTTAAAAGTCATAGGACCTTTTTTATTGGGATTTCAATGAAAAATATAAAAAAAAATTGTCCGGTTGAAAAATAACAATTCCTTGCAATTATTTAAACAATATAGCACCGGGTATCGCCATGGCAACATGCATTTATATCATTAGGAGGGCAACTTGAAGAAGATCGCATAAAAAAGTTGAGGTCGAATATTTTTTGGTACTCATGCGCCGATTCCTTCTATTCTACTCTATTATATCCATATTAATATGTTATGCCAGCCAGCCGCGCTCATTAAAAAAGCTTTAAATACTGACATAAGACATTTGACAATACCACTGAATACCATTAGATTTTTAGACAAATTTGAAGTTATGCCGAAAAAATCGAGCATTGAATACCCAGAATCGATTCTTCATCAATTCCAGCAATTGGAATCGAGTTTCAAGAATCGATTCTTTTTGAGAAGGAATCGATTCTAACGTGGAATCGGAAGCGATTCTGCTATCCCTACAATAAACACAACGTTGAGGGAGTCCGTCAAGGTCACTCCTAGCCACTGCGCTGTTGCTTTGACGCTGTCACTGTTCTGTGCAGCGCGGCGGCGCCGGCGACGGTTGTTCGGTACAAGCCGAGTGATTTATTTTATATTTGGACTTAGATTATAATCGTAACTCGATGCTTGCACTAACGTACATATTCTTAGGCTTGTTCTTTGTGTAAAATGTGATACATAAAAGTTTTTCACTTCACATTCATATCATGGGCGTTTTTCAAAAAAGTTGACCGTTACGGAACCGGAATGCTATTTTTTTTAGGAACGATTTCGTATTTTTCTTTTGGATTTTTGGATAGCTTATTAAATGAGCTTTTTGAAAATACCAATTGTTTTATAATTGAACAAGCAGTTAAGCTTATAAATAAGTTTGTATCGAGCACACAGAGCACAGGTAGCTCCAATTAGTAACATTTTAAAATATTATTTTTAAATAAAAGCCAAGGAATTGTGTATTGTTTTATTTAAAATTCTTATAACTTAAATCAGTTACATTCAATATATTAAAAAACTGAAACTATTTTTAACATATTTTCACAAATTATTCGTGAAACTTCTTCCGATTAGTAACATTTTCTTCACAGTGTCCTCTAATTATACTTTGCTATGAAAAAGCCATAAGGTTTAACACACTATCTCTTAAAAAATCGGGTAGAACATATCAAACTAAACAATATTTAGTTTTTACATAAAACATTTTCTTATAAAATTATCAAAGAAAATAACATTTTCTAAACTATGTCTTACTTTAACAAATTACTAATTGGAATTCTTGGTTACTAACAGGAACATAAAGTTGAGTTCACAATACTAACTTTTTATATTAAATTCACTACCTACTTCTAAAATTTCAATAGTCAGTCTCAATTCAAATCACTTTCAACAAGTCCGATATTTTCCATATCGATGGCCCGGTATTTTTATTTGTTTGTTTAAGAATATGTATATATTATTTTGTTATTTTACTTACTTGTTGTGAGCGAAATTCATAATCATAACGAAGAAAATATCGATATCAAAAAAAAACATGTGTACAACTCACACGTGGGTGAAGTGAAACCTTCAAATAAGAAACACTGTATAATGCTTCATATCTCATTTTCTCCCAAGTTAAATCATATTTATGTGTCTGTCTCTTTTTACTGTCGCATTTTCTTTTCATGGACTTACAAATCACAACGATGCTAAATAAGTTTTCACTACAAAAGTGGACTTGTTCAAAATAACCCAGTAAAATGTCGCTTAATTAACATTATTAAAATACATTCTATTAACTTATGTAAGCCGTGATGTTCACGCTAAATCACATTTTAAACTGAAAGTCTTTTAAAAGTTAAAAATAACTATCATGTTTTCACTTGTTTCTGTTTATATCTTTCATATTTTTCAGGATTCTTCTTTAACTTTTCTCTAAATATCCCAGCTCATTCAGCTCCGGTAAGTGGCATTTTTGTTTTTGTAAATATAGGGTGGTAACTTTGTTAGTTATTACAATAATCACATTCATCTTCCAGAAAATGGTCATAAATGGCAAATAATGAACAGATTCGGCACAAAAAAAATGTGCGATTCAATAAATGCGTTATTTGTCTGTCACTAAAAATAACAAAATGATATGGAATTCCTGCGTTTGTGTCAGTACTAGTATTACAGTTGTAACATTTTCTTGCAAGTATAAAGTGTGTTCTTTTCCATGGCCACTTGGTATTTTTGAGTAGACTTTTTAAATCTTTCCGAGTTATTAACTTGTCAATATCTAGAAATACAACCATTATTTTCAATAAGTGTGTTTACTGCTTATGTCTGCTACGTTCATTATGTCGAAGATCTGCAATACAACCCAAAATTCATTTTCGAATGCATCGTGCATGAAAGTATAAAATGTCATAAAAAATGATGAACATACACAAAAAATACATATAGCCGAACATAGAACTTCCTCCCTTTTTGATGTCGGTAAAAAGTGGTTTCAGTATGAATATTACACAAGAAGTATAAAATATATTCAAAAATTATTAAATTTTTATTATTGGTTTACTGAGTACTAGGCCTTATGATTCCAGTTAGTAACAAAATCCATTCCGGCTATATATAACATTATTAACCTGCGTTACGAAAGTACATTTTCTGATTTAACATCACAAAATTTTATATAAAACGCACTGAAATTTACGATTGTATAAAGTTCAATTATTTTTAGACACTTGGTATAAAACTTCAAACAATATTCGTGTTTAAAACAACAATATTTTCAATTTAAAATCACTTTACTAATCGGAGCACGTTATTGTAGACACACTGTTTGAACACTAAGTAACGTAAATTAACAATCATAGAGGCCCGAAAAAGAAACGGAAACGATTTTAAACTGACAAAAAGTGGTTGCCACACCAAAAAATATCTTAATTTAATATATTTTTCTTTTTAAGTCGCCAAAAATCGTAGTTACTAAGTGGGAATTCCGGTATAATTAAAATTCTAGGACAAAATTAAAATTGATAAATATACTTATTTTGATATAAAACTCAAATAAAAGATGTTAAAAATGTAAATTTCATATTATTTTAGCAAAAACTAAGTACTTTTAGTATAGATATGATGAGAATATATGGGGATTATAGCACCTCAAAGTTAGGAAGGTATGCATGGGACATTATAAAATTGGGGAACATGTAGTTACATTTTACACTTTTTTTTATATTAAGATTTTATTTTGAATTATTTTTCTGTTTAAATTTATTTTTCATAAAATTAGCTAACGATTCCTATGCAAAACATGATATTTTCACTTATAATTATTAAATAGGATAATTACTAAGTCAGTGGACACTAGGTTCTGGTAATGGTCAAAAGATTTGAAAAATGCCCTCATGATTTTATTATTTTATTCATATTTTAAAATTTGCCGTTCTTTAAAATTTGTTTGCCGTCCCCAAAAATTTTCCGCCCTGGTCAGCCGCCCGGTTTGCCCACCCCTGGGGCCAGCCCTGTGTGAACAAAATGAATACGAATATTTTTAATTTTACTATGGATTTATTATGTAGCATGTAACGAAGTATTTATTGAAATAAAAAAAGATTTTTTTACTTAGACAAACTCTCTCTCTAACTCACTCCTACTCTGTTTCTTCTGCATATCAATGACATGTTGCAAATTAGTAACACTCATTGCTATGCAAACGACACTACTGGGGAATCTTTACACTTTGGCCGGCATAATATATATCGGGAATATGTCATTGAGAGCTGGAACCAACTTGTGTCTAAAATTGACAATCTTCTGTCTGAAATTTCGTTTTGGGGTCATCAAAATCTGGTGTAATTTAACCAAAGTTTGCACATTTTGCGCTAAAAAGAGTCCCTTTGTCGCATCTCCTAGATTTATTAATGTTTCCCTAACTATCACAGCCTGCATTGGAATACTTTGCGTTGACATTCCGAGTGATGTTCAATTTCGTGGTCATCTGGAGGAGAAGGCTAAGATTACCTCTAAAAAACTTGGTGTGCTCAGTAAAGCGAGACAACATTTCATGCCGATCCATAGCTTGCAACTATACAAAGCGCAAATTTGGCCTCATATGGACTCGTACTGTTCTCAACTCCTTCCGTTTGACTGCATTCAACGTCGAGCAATTCGAATTGTCAATGAACGAGCTACTAGGTACCAATCGGCTTGATTCCTTGCCGCTTTTTCAAAAGTTAAGTTACATTTACTGTTTTACCAACTGTTGATATTATAGATTCGAGGGTAAAAAAGATCGTTTTGAAATCGTTGTGTCGATTGCATCGATACATCGATGCATCGAATATCGATAGTTCGTAATACTTAAACATCGATGTATCGTTTTCATCCCTAATTTTGAGACATTTTTTTATGTCATTTGTTTGTTTGGCTACTAACATTTTGATTTATTATTATAATTATTAAAATATTATGGTGATATTAGATACAATGGAGAGCGTTGGAAGCTTAGAAGAGCAAGCTCTCAAAAGAAAAGAAAGATTAAAAAATCTTAAACGAAAAAATCCAAACAGTGATGATGTTCCTAACTCTTCAAAAGCAGATTCAGTTCCACTTCCGAAGTTAGTAACATTGTTATTGTGTTTAATCAACCAGAACTAGCATTTTCAATTGATGCCACTTAAGCTATCTCAGTCTCATTATGAATAAAACTTCTGATCTGGATAACCAAAACTTTTAATTTACGCCACATAAGTATGAGTCAGGTTATCAACTCAGTCTCCAGTTGACAATGCACCACCTGGTCTAAGGCCACCATTCATCTTTTTTAATATTATAGAAATTACAGTGTTCCAGTCGGATGATTGCTTAGAAAACGTTAACTTTTAGCAGTGCCTACTGTTTATAAACTTCATGTTAGGTAAAAAGAAAATTCTAATTTACAGACCCAAGTTTAGAAGCTACAAACCTCAAGATGAGACTCTTCAAGAAGGTAAATTAGCTGATGCTGAACCGCCAACAATTGATGAGGAAGTTAAGGATTTGCTTGAATCAGGGAAAGAAAAGGTAAATTGAAAAAGATTGCTTATAGTAACTGTTTGGTAACAATAGATATTATAATGTTGAAGGAATAGGATAGGTGTTTTACTGGTCAAATTTATCAAAACAGATGCTTTCATCCTATTTTACCAAGACTTTTTAAATTACTGCTTTTGATAAAACTTGCAGCATTACCATAATAACCAAAGGTTATGCTAACACCATTAAACAAACAAAAGTCAATCCCATTCCTGTTTGTGTCCCAAATACAGAGATCTGTATTTCAGAATGCAGTAAATAGTTCAACCAATTTATTGCAATATGTATCATAGTTTGTAGAGCCTGAAAGAGAGACATGTTTTTGTCAATGAATAATTTGTTAGGCGTTGCTAAACTGAAGCAGGTTAATGTTGTCTGGGTCAGTGGAACATATTCAGAATATGAACTGAACTGATGAAACTGCTTCATGTCGTAAATTAATATACTGCCAATGCTTAATTATTTTTGTACATTAAACGCTATGGTACACCTTGTGCCATGCAATAATTAAAACTTAAACTTTATGATGATGCTGTAATCATTAACACTAATTTTATATTCACCAACTTATTATTTATATAGACTGGATCACAAATTACAACTCTTGAAGTTGGTTATTTTAATTTTTCTGTTAATGTGAATTTTTTAAGCATTAAAGCATTTGTGTGATGGATGTGAAATAAAGGAACCAAAATATGTGAATTAGTGGTAAATAAGTAGCTTTTAGTATAGCCTAGAATATTCATGAAAAGAAACAAAGCAGATATAAATTTTACAATGTGAATGTGGATGGCCGTAGGTGCGCGGTTAGACCTAGGTTGACATTCCATGCTCAAATCGCTTTTTGTAAGAGGGTGGTATCAATTCTGTGTGTTTGTTTGAAAAGGGTAAGGGGAATGTGGAAGAAGCCAGGCAGGTGCACAAGGATTGTGCCATTTAGCACCTTATACACCTACCCCATAAGTTACTTAGTGTGAAAATATGTACATATCCATGTATGTATTCATTACATATTATTAATGTCAACTCTATCATACAAGCTATCCTAATTAGAATATGTCTATTATTTCAGGTAGTTTTGCAAGATTTAGATATATCTAGTTTAGCTCCTAGAAAACCAGACTGGGATCTGAAGAGGGATGTAGCTAAAAAGTTAGAAAAATTGGAGAGGCGAACACAGAAAGCAATTGCAGAGTTAATATGGGAAAGACTTAAGGAAGGGACTGATGAAAATTTGGGTGCAGTAATCACTATGACTGAAAATAGAGCTACAGAAGATGATTGAAACACCTACAAATACACAAATATTACAAAGCAATGTTTGAGGATGTTTTTAATAATCCTACTATTCAGAGTATTGAATAGAAATCCATTGTAAATCAATTACTCAATCTGTATAGCAACAACTAAAGACAAGAATTTGAATTTAATATACAGTTTTTAAATTACTCATTTATAAGACATGAACTCCAAATACTATTAATTTATAAATAGAACAGAGTGCAAAAAGGTCTTTAATAAATGTGTACAGAGAAAAAATTAACCTCTTCAGTTTAAAAAAATGGTTTCCTTAAAAACAGACATAAGTATAACATATCTAGTAGGCGAAGATAAGAAATAGTGACTTATTAAGGTATTGTAAGGTAATAGAAGTTGATTTAAATTTTAAATATTAAATTGAATAGATTCAAAATGTTATCTGTTAAATATGCATTTCCAGACAATGATTCCACATTTTCCACATTTTCCACACAAGTCCTGCTGTAGATGTTGGGGCTAAGGGCCATTGTCTACCCTAAATAACATTATGGTTGATTCAGACGTTACAACATACAATGTAAATGTAGAAACTTATTTTGATACTTACACAATTTAATATGGACTATTAAATGTTGAAATAAAAAAATAATAGTTTATATTTCCTTTATTACATTAATATCACAGATTTTTAGTTAATGTTGTTTATGATATAGGCGCAACATTTTATATAACATTTGATTTTCTATTAGTATAATTTTTACTCTTGTTAAATATTTGTTCAGACTATACAACAAAAATCATTATAAATGTGCATTTTCCTTAAACTTTTCCCTCCTAAAACTAAATAAATATCACTACAAAAATCACTAACATTATAATTATAATAGCCATACATTTTTTTATTACTTCAATCTATGTTCAATATTACACAAACATTGTTGTTTTTAAGATTAACCAGTTATATAGACTTTTGAAAAATGCTTCATAATATTATGCTTAAAATCTTGTGACTTGTGATTTTTTTAAAACTACACAGAATAGCCTCCTTCATTACAATTAAATCAAATAGTTAAATCTAAATAACATTTTGTATTGATCATAAGAATATATTTAAATAATTTTCACCTCTTCAAATATTCTGCATGAATATGTTGATTGTTTCTTTCTAGCATAAATCTTGTTTGACATACTCTTAAACAATAATAAAACTTATAACTTTGTTGTTTGGTTGGTTAGATTAGTTTAAAAACTTCATAAATTATTTTATAAAACTGTCGTATTTTATGCCATAGCTGCTAGGTCTTTGTGATATATTGGCTTTGTGATATATTGATAAAATCGTGAGTTTTTATTATATTTTCTAATTTTAAAACTATGTGGAACATTCACACTCCAAAATGCTTATAGTTATAGGTTTTTACAGCAAAATGTAACACAAATAAATACACTAATGTATAACTTAATCTTATATTGCTGCTGCTGTTTCGTCCTCTAGTTTTCCTTCCTGGTCTTGGTGACCCACTTACTTCCGGCTCATCAATTTCATTGTACATGACATAGCTGTTATCTGCATTGTAGAAGACCGTTCGGTTTCCGAGTGGCTGTATAGGTCTAAAGTTGTGCCTTATTTTGCCGTTTCCAGATTGTAGTTCCCTAAATGACTCAATCTGTAAGAAAAAATGCTTTATATAAATTATATTTTGCTACTGTATATTTTATTTGCAGCTGATTGCTCCGACGGCTGGATAGAAAATATTCTGTAAAGCAGCTCGTAAAATGAGAGCCCCCTTTTGTTTTCGTCACTAATACCGTGATTTTGACTAAGTGTTAGTGGTCGGTCCCACCACCTTAGGATTGGCGCCATAACATCAGTGGTTGCAACTGTCGGGTAGACCATCACTTTTTTATCCGTACGCGATGCAAAATTCTTCCCATCCAAAATTCCAACTACTTTTCAACCGACGAAAAAAGGAGGAGGTTCTCAATTCGCCTGTATGTTGTTTTTTTGTATGTATGTTTCGCGATTATTCCGGTATTTGTGGACGGCATTTCAATGTGGATTGTTTTTTTAATTGAAAGCCTCCCGCGGTGGTCCCATTATAATTTGGTTTAGGTCTACATTAGCATTCACATATTATGTTCCAAATTTGAAGTCGGTTTTTTGCAGTTTTACTGCGTTTAAATTATTGCGTTCCAAAAACATATAAGAAGAGAAACATGTCAATATCCCCATATTTTAATTATATTTTCTTTGCTATTGCCTCTGTGGTCTAGCGGTGCGGTGGCGGACTGAAAGTCCCGGGTACGATCCCCGGGTCGGTTAACAAAAATAGTAGAAAAATGTGTATTATTAATTTTCTAACAAAAATAACGTTGCCAGGGATTGGATATGTGTCCTGTTAGCGATAGGGTTGCCACCTATCACATTAAGAGACTTGGTGTCTTCGGCTAGTTGTGCTTCTACCTACCTCGTCGGGGAGATGGACGTGAAGATACTTAACTTTTATTTTATTCTCATTTAATACACCTACAGACTAAATCTTTAGAAACAGGTGTAGAATAAAGATGCTATTAAAATAACTTTGTTTCTAGTTATATGTCATGAGAAGGCAAACAAGAACATTTAATTTGTTTTCTAATGGTAAGAAATGCGCGTTGTCTAGACACTAAAAATGGTGATAACGCGTTGCCAATTTAAAAGAGACATTTAAAACAACTTGCGTCAAGTACTGAAGTGTTATTTTCCTAAAAGGTGTCACATCACTACGTCGTGAACTTAATGTGGCTTTGCCTTCGCATTCGAGAATAGATTGCAAGTTGATCGTTATCATTTTAGTTCTGCATCCGCTGACGAACATCCGCCTTTTCGTTCGCCACGTTCCTGATTGATGCAGTCGCTTGATAGCCTATACTTCCTTGTCCGGTAGGTATTTAAAAAGTGCTTATACCGCTACACCGCTTGGTAATTAGTAATCAAATTTTTATATCTTCTGGCCTGTATACCATATGGCTCAATGCTAGAGTTGCTTATGATATATGCATAAGTATATACATAATATCTTTATGTATATAATTCTTCTGTGAGTGTGTATGTCACTGAACTCCTAGACGACTGGACCGATGTCGATGAAACTTTTTGTATGTGTTCTAGGGAATTCGAGAATGGTTTAGATTCACAATTTGGTCCACTGGAAAATGTTTTTTTAATTATTTTTTTAATAATTAGTAGTTGTTGATTTTAGAATGTTTCACATCGGATCCGACAGACTGCGCTACTGTCTAAGCATTAATGTCAAGCGATACGAAGTTTGATGGGTCAGCTATGTAGTATCATTATATATTTATATGTAAGTCAACGACTAGGTAAGTCGTGCACGAGAAAAACCCATACGTGGCGCGTTGCGAATACATCTGAACAAAATATCGTCGGCTTATTGCAAGAAGTCGTTAAGTGGCATATTCATTATTTCAACGGTAAATAAGTGAGTTTTTGCGCTATGTAGAATATGTCGAAATGAATCCATCCATGAAAAAAACGTATTTTCTGATTTTTTGTAGTTAATGAGTTCTTGCAATAAGCCGACAACATGTACCTACTAGTATGGAGTATATTAATGCACTGCCCAATTAACTTTGTACTTAATAATTGCGTCTGGAATACAAAGGCACAGATATCAATCTAAACTCGATGACGAAGTGTTCTACGCTAATGAATGTTAGATTGTAAAAATGGATTTACTTGATCATGTGCAAGTCGTATTGGTTGTTCAAAATCAAGCCATATGACGACTTCGGAGCACGGCGGTGTGGTCAAGGAGCCTTTGTATGTAAAGTATCTGGTCAGGTCTAGGGGCAAGATGTTGAGGAACGAGAAAGGATTGCTCATCACGACGCTGGAGTGCGGCTCCGTCACGTTCCCGAGGGCTGCGGTGATGTCATCGTACGCTGGGTGTTTGAAACGGTCCAGCTACAAATAAAATATAATTAATTCTTACAATATATATAACATAAATTCGGCATATCTAAGTATTTACCAGGTACAAATTTAATTTACACTAGTCTTCAGTAATAAGAAAATTGCTCGTGTAAAATTGCTACCAGGCAGAGCTGTATAGTGAATTTATTTCTAGAAAGTGGTTTTTAAAACTACTGAACTTTGAACCGGAAATAAAGCAGTAATACACATTATTCCTCTGTGACCTAATAGGGATTCTACACGAATTAAAACATGGGTGTAAACATTGGCTTGCATCATCAATCTACGTATTTAATCCAAATTTTGATTTGTTTGTTTCCAACTAGTTCACTTTTGTGGTAGGTGTGACTACAACCGTCTGAATTAAGCTTAATATGGTTAATGTGTTAGAATTGTCTCATAAGACAGTAAAAAGAAAAGGCAGAACCATGAAGCTAATTACTACTGGAGGTAACATTTTAACAAAAGTCTGTAGGGTTACCTACTCTTGAATCTCCTTGAATCCGACAGTAGATATTACCTTTAGCTTCATGGGCACAACCAAGTTACTACTAACTAGGCTGTGGCTATCCTTTTTATGCCTCACGTCTAACATCAGTGGAATCCTCCGTTATTTTTTTTAAATTGTTATCAGGTAATAACATTCAACTTAATGTGAGGTGTTATCTGTCCCAGTACGTTTTTAGGCAAAGCCAGGGTTAATTTCTAGTAGTTTAACAATACACGATAGACTAGAGAGAATCGTTTTCCATAGAAAGGCAATCCTTACCTCATAAAAGAAAGCCAGCACTGTTAGGCCGTCTGGATGTTTAACCGCTTCTTTCATCGATTTTAATTCTTCTTTAAAAAACACCATGTGCAATTCCATTGGAAAGCTGTAAAATTACGAAATAATAGTGTTAACGTGTTTTTACATTTTGTAGACATATACCTACAATCGTAAGTACTAAGATAAATAGGTAGGAACATACCTTCTTATCCAGACTTATACCTAATATTAAAAAAGAAGCAGGAAAGTTTCAAAACAAGAAATTAATTAGCTCTAAACATTTTAAGAGGTTTAAGTTAAATTAAGTTGCAAACAGGAATAAAGGTTGCCTCGATACAGGCTTGCCTAGTGAGGCCACCAACAGATATTTATTGTAATTGTTAATAATGTAATTTTCATTTAACACACCCTAAGTTTAAAGAATACCTAATTCTTCCACAATTATAAAAAAAAACGTAACATAGACCTGCTGATTTGTTGCTTGTCGATAAATATTTGTAGGTACCTACTGCCTCTCAAAAAATAGGCACGACACTTGACTAGATGTATACCTACTTATCCTATAGTCAAGTACTACCTACCTACTTATAAAACCATACGGTCTCTGTTTTTAAATACATTGAATACGAAAAAATTCAGTACGGATTTTCACTAAGTATTTGAAGGACCTTTATCATACAACGTGAAAATCTAAGCCATATTACCTACATCTAAATCTTCTAAGAAAAACAAATACCTTCCTATATGTAGGAATTTACTAAAATACTATTGTACCTAAGTAAGAATGTTATTAATTATGTTGATAACATAACGTCGGTATTTTTTTATTGGGGAACCCACAAAAAGTATACCTACTAATGTATAACTGTGAAAACTGAAAATGTACTTGTATCTAAATACAATCAATTATTTTTACTCAAAATGATGGATTTTCATCAAGGTCCGACGATTGAAACTGAAACTTTCTTTTAGCAATACGACTTCGAATAAGCACTTATTTATTCTGGTGGTAAAAGACAACCGTGGCCTACAGATACCATAGGTGTTACAGGTGCGTCACTGTCCTCTGGCCAGGGGGCAGAGTGTTAAGCCTAATATGCGAGTCTACCAGATACTCTATCCTCCTGAGCGAAAAATAACGCTGTCTTGGCGGAAGTCATATCCCTACTCGGGCAAGTTGCTACATAGCCCTCTACCGCCAATAATCGAAATATACCAACTATAAAATCAAAACAAACTTATTTTTTTCAGTAGGTACCTCAATACTGAGAATGGTGGCCCGGCCTACTCGTGGTACCTACAGTACCAGTCGGGCAAAACCATATCGAATCGTTAGCTTATGGTAATTGATAACTGTCGTCTCGGCATTTCATTTTAAATTAGGCTGTAATTTTATACAACTTAATTGACTATGTAATCACTACTTTATCCACAGCTACATTGTTTTTAATCAATTAAAATGTATCTTTGTGGGAAAAGACAACTGTCGGACATAATACTGTACCTACGTTATATTACAGTATTCTCATAAAGGCATTTTTATAATTAGTGATGCCTATTTGTAGCAGGTAATTAATATTAGATTAATAAATTTAGGTTGATTAATTATTATTGCTATGGTCGCTTATGTTTCGATTTATTTTGTTTTGATTGCAGATTGCGGTTTTTGTCTTTTATAAAAATCTATCGCCTCCGTGTTTTTTTTTAAGTGGCTAATATGTTGCTAACCGCGAGGTTTTTACAGCTTCACCGGACTATGACTCCGTAGTCTAGGGTTCCGGATATTGGACTTGACTTCTTGAGGTCCCGGGTTAGGCAACAAAAAAGGAAATATGATTTTTCTTATTTTCTATTACAAAAATTTTGTTGGATTGGATATATGCTCGGTTTGCTATAGGCTTGTCACCTATCACATTGTGGGACAATTATTGCCTTCGGCTAGTCGTGGGCTCTTCTTGGTTTGGCTGTTCTATCTCTTCGGAGATATGAGTGTGAAGATACTTATTTTATATAACATTCTACCTTATCGCGTACAAACTTTTTTTAATTCCGATTCCGATCCGGTGGTAGTTTAAAAAATGTCGACGCGCACAAATACCACTTGTATGGTTCATGTGAATAAAGATTATTAAAAAAAAAAATAAGTAAATACCGACATGAATTTTACCTTAGCGTGAAGGGGACTGCCTATGTGACTTAAGCTATATAAATATTTTATTTTAAAATAGATGGTATTAATACTGTAATTATTTTTCATACCATTTTTTTTAATACCAAAAATCTTACGGACTCTATAAACCAGAGACTGGGGTCACTTACCTCAAGTACTTTCATAATAATCTTAATAACCTGGCCACAGGACAGCAACATAACATTTACGGTAGGTATCTGTAAACCACTGTTTTCTCTTACCATCAAGAGAGCGATGTCGTGTTGGTACGGGCTCCTTTGCAGAATAGACCATCTGCCTTCCTTTGAGGCAGCTCGTAAAAGGCGAGCATAGGCTTACCATCACTAAAACCGTGTATATGACTAGGTGGTAGAGTTTCGCAGCGATTCACCTGGATTGATACCACCGCCTTACCTATTCTTGCCACCATAACATCGTGACGTGTTCCGGTTTGGAGGGTAGGTTTGTTAGCTGGTAAACTTACTTTTGCTCGAGGTTTAACATCCCGGCCTCAGGTTGGCAATGCACCATTTCCACTTTTGGTGTCTCTAGAGAAACCTCTACCATCAAGAAATCCGTCTGCTTGTTTGCCTTCCAATATCATAAAAAACGTCCTTGTTCGCTTACTCACTTACATAAAAAAGTAGGTAATATTAAATTCAGATGATATTACAGTGCTGTGTAGCAGCATGATAGGATTGCTACCTCCACATTACGTGTTATATCCTATCTTGCTGGAGGGTAATATAGTCGAAATACTTATACACTTAGTTATCTTATATAGCGATGCACCAGTAACATCTATGAAGTTAATAAGAGTTTTTTTTACAGTCAAAAGAGCCGCTTTCTTGTTCCCTACCTTACGAATATAACAAAAAATGACATCCGCTAACCGCAACAAAAGATGGCTGACACTGACTACGTAATAAACACATCGGTAGTGATCCTTTTATAATGTAAATGTAATGTCCACTGGGTGTAGCTAATAAGTAATGTTTATTTCATACAGTGTAGCTGAAATTCGTCTCGGCCACGATCACTACCAGTTTTACTATGAGACATAAAATGTATTGGACAGTCTGTTTACATACATACATGCATACATATCTTCACGCCAAGTCCCTTAAGTGGTAGGCAAAGAGTATCGAGTACCAAACCTCACGATCCTGACAAACCTGTCTTGCTTCCTTCACATTCATTACCCTTTTTCATACAAACACGCCGGTTCCGGAGACTCTTGACACCTCGGATAATATCCGATTGATCTGATCGTGAAATGTCAGCCTTGGTCTGTTTATCGTCAGACTGTTTACAATCTGACAATATTACATGATTGTTTTATTGGCCTCGAGCTTTTGATATACAAATGTAGGTACAGCATTCAACTTCAAGTTTTGCATGCCAAATGATATGAACTAAGACTCAAAAATGAGTAGTAGAGTCTTATACAGCTTAGAAAGCATGCACCTTTCTGGCTAAATGATTCCCAAGCTGGAAAGTTGGTAGTGCAGCTAAACCTAGCAACAGCTAGGTATACATGGCGCGGCCGCGGCTAGCGTTCGGCTTTACGAATCCGAGTTTGTTTAGTGCTTTTAGATTAATTGAAACTTTGTAAACTAAGTAGTATCTTTTACAAATATAACAATCACAGTTTCAAATCGTCACCACGTAAAAACGTGAACTAATAAAAAATAGTATTAGTGGTCGTCCCGTTGGTAGATAATCCTTTGCACTGAACTGTTTAGAGCTGTCAAAGCAGACAGACCTGCAGCTTCCAAAGTTATTTTCTACATCTTTAAAGGCCGTCTAGCGAGTCAGCGCAGTCGCATCAAGGTAGATTTTCTTTGATAGGTCCTCAAAATAATGACTAATTTTCAATATTTTTTTAAACGAATGATTTTACTTAAAGTATCTTCACGCCCAAATCCCCGAAGAAGTAGGCAGAGGCACAACCAGGCCATCCACGATTAGCCGAAGATACTAAGTCCCACAATGTGATAGGTGGCAAGCCTATCGCCAACTGGGCACACATCCAATCCCGGGGGTTTTTTTTATTCGAAAATTGGAAAAAACACATTTTGTTTTTTGTTACCCAACCATAGAATCGAACCCGGGACCTCATGAAGTCAAGTCCTGCACCGCTAGACCACAGAGTCGATACTTTTTACTTAAGAACAAAAACATAACTTGTTCCGAGATGTTCAACTGATGCTCGAGTTGATGGCAACGCATTGAATAGGTACCTACCAATTACCGATTTTAGTGTGTACTAGCTGCGCCCCGCGGTTTCACCCGCGTAAGTCCCAATCCCGCGGGAACTCCGGGATAAAAAGTAGCCTATATGTTATTCTGGGTCTTCAGCTACCTACATACCAAATTTCATCGTAATCGGCTTTGTAGTTTTTGCGTGAAAGAGTAACAAACATCCATACATCCATACATACAAACTTTCGCAATTATAATATTAATAGGAAGGATGTAGCAACCATTTCTTTCAATAAAATTTCTTTTCTGGATCTCTAATTTCATCTGCATTTTTTAACATTTACCTTCTAGAGTTAATTTTGTCTTCTGATCCAAGAGTGTCATTGTCTCCCCAGTGAAAGTGCATCTGGCTAAACACGTAAGTGCCATCTAGTGGTCCACCGCTGATCCTAGGGTGGGGCTCGTTATCCACTTCTATTAATACTGAAAATAGCGAAATAATAATCAGAGATGAAATTGATAAAAATGTACTGAAATGTATAACAACGTGTACAATTAAGTTTTTAATTTTTTTTTGTCTCACGTAAACTTTTTATAAGACTAGCTGTTACTCGCGGCGTCGCCTGCGCATTCCTTAACACATTACCCGGTAAGATTTTGGGACAAAAGAAACCTGTGTCTTTTCCAAAATTTAATCTAATACTTACATTTTCACATTCATAATATTGGGTGAAACATTCCAAAAAGTCTAATACAAAATTTAACCCCTTTTTAAGGGGATAAGGGAAGATTTCGAAAAAAATTTACCTACGTATTGTTCGTTAGCAATAAAAAGGTAACATACCAAATTTTAAATTTCTGCTTTGGAAATTGCGGCCTGTTCCCCACAAACTTCCACCCATTATAATATATTTTACTAGATAAGAACCTGGCTAAGTTCGGGTAAAATGTAACATAATATACATCTAGGTGCAAAATGTAGGTAGATGTTTCTGTAGTCATCAGTTTTCAAGGAATATTAAAGGTATAAGCTACACATAGATTCGTATAGCTTCATTCATTGTGTTTAATAAACATAGTAAATAAAAACTGCCAAAGTTTTTTTTTAAATCAACATTTAAAGTAAAGTAACATAAATTAACAAAACAATTTGCAATAAGTACTTATCCGAGAATTTAGCAGAGGTTACAAAGAAATATTCTCTATTACACATCACAAAACGGAACGTTTATAAACTACCCAAAATGGCGACTGTGATTTGTCTGTCAACACATTAGAATTTAACAAAATACTCGACAATCCGAATTTTGCGGATATATGTTGTCGACTGAAAATAATTATTTTTTTATGTTTTATTATTCAGGTAAGGTTTCAATCGAGTCTACCGTACCCCTTGAC
Source organism: Calephelis nemesis (assembly GCA_002245505.1). Lineage (NCBI taxonomy): Eukaryota > Metazoa > Arthropoda > Insecta > Lepidoptera > Riodinidae > Calephelis > Calephelis nemesis. The sequence continues at coordinate 9,055 of NJDD01008416.1, read as the reverse complement.
GAAATTATTTATATCGATATGGGATATGGGGGAATCGAAAGCTCTTCAGCCCTTTAACTAACTTGCCAAAAAAATCACATCAAACCATGTTGTTTCATTTCAAAGTGGAACACGGACAAACAAACCCACAGGCACATTTATAATATTGGAATAGATTTTATGTATTATACAATGCTAGGTATAGGTATGTTTATTTTTTCGGTTCGTTAATTATTGTTACTAAAAAAGATGTTTTAAAAAATTAGAACTGATTGATTTACAAAATAACCGTTGTTAAGGGAGGACACCTTATATTGTGCACCCTATTTACAGAAATACCAAAACAAAATAAAAATTTTAGGTTCAAACTCTAAAAATAAAATGAAGTTAGTACCTACTTAAGTTGACTAATTCCCTTAGCTTACTAAGCTTTGACTAGTTAGTTGCACTACTTATAACATTAAGGCTTAACGTAACGATAAAACTAATGGCCCTATCAAAATATTAAACTAATTTCCGTTTCCTTTGTCTATCATAGATAAATACTTTGATAACACTGACTTTATTGTATTATTATATTTAACAAAAATGTTTTTGACAAACATTATTTAGTGAACTTGACAGCTACGATGGAGCCTAATTCGGTCAATATTGCTTTTTCAGGAGCAATATTATAGCGGACTAGCTGCGCCCCGCGGTTTCACCCGCGTAAGTCCCAATCCCGCGGGAACTCCGGGATAAAAAGTAGCCTATATGTTATTCTGGGTCTTCAGCTACCTACATACCAAATTTCATCGTAATCGGCTTTGTAGTTTTTGCGTGAAAGAGTAACAAACATCCATACATACAAACTTTCGCATTTATAATATTAATAGGATGTTTAAAAGCTTGCCAACTTGTGCATTGGGAAGGACTATAAAAGTACCTTCGGCTTATTGTGGGTGCACTGATTGTATCTGTGCCTTCCTCTTCCGGGATACAGGCGTTAAGATAATTTTTTTAAGATATATCTATACATGTTATATTTATTGAAGTTAATATTATCCCGTGGTCCTATCGTCAATGTCGTTTTCTGGTCTGAATGCTAGGATGATCGATAAATTAACTCACACAAAAAGTTATCTACCCTAGTCTATAGTTGGCAACGCATTATTGAAGTGAAACTTCTTTATCGGGGTTGAAAAAAAAATTAGTGTAAATTTTTTTCGTTACGCGTCACATTTTCCCGTTACGCGCCATCTTTGTTTTTATCCCTACCACGCGTGATTCGAAGTATACTTTCTCCAGCGGAATAGGGATTGGCAATAAACTTTATTTAACCAATTTTTGTAAAGTTGCATATAGTAAATTATTTTTTGAAAAATAACGTCATAAAGAAGTTTCACTTCTTTACTTCTTACGAGTGTACACTAATACACGCACACATTTTTTTTACCGGAGTATATTTTTTATTCTGAAGACTGCTTATTTGCCTTCCTAAAAAAACTGAATACCTTATAGCAACAGGTTCCCATGAGCATTTAAACCAAATCAAATGCCGTTGCACCTTCTGCACTAAAGAGAAGTCAATGTTATTTCTTAGCCGCTTGGCAAAAAAGTCGGGTGTTTTACACCAGGTTCCGCACTCAACGTGATAAAACGAAAGATGACGTACTGAGAATTTGCGGGTAAGTGCTGGTATAATAATTTTAATTCAGAGTAAAACGGAGATGTTATCTGGAGTAATTAATATTATTTCTAATAAAAAAATACACCTATATCCCCGAAGAAGTAGACAGAGGCACAACCAGGCACCCACAACTAGCCGAAGACACAGTCCCACAATGTGATAGGTGGCAAGACAATCGCCAACAGGGCACACATCCAATCCCGAGCAACATTTTTTCAATTGTTTTTGTTGTTTTTCTTTTTGTTGCCCGAACCGGGAACTGAACCCGGTATCTCATGAAGTCAAGTCCAATACCTGGATCGCTAGACCACAGAGGCGATCACTAAGGATAAAAGCTTTTATAGAGACATTACTCAGAGCATGGTCCAGACATTATAAAAAAGTTAAAACTCCTTGAAAATAATCAAGGTAATACTAATGTCAGATGTAATGGATGCCATAAATATTCAATCAAATTAATTATTATTTAATACTGAATACATTGTGCCAACTAACATTATTTATTAACATATTTGTTCAAGCGATTTGGCGAAGCGCATAGTATAGAGGCGCCCAACATTGTGTTAGAAAGTTCCGCGTAAGACTTGCCAAAACACAAACGTAAATACTGTATTTCCATTTGGTAGACTAGACCAGGGCTTCCCAAACTGTGCGTCGCGATGTCCTGGGGCGTCGTGGCACTGTCTCAGGGGCGTCGCGTGTCAATGTTACCGAGTCGAATCAGCTATCCAAGTCTAGGAACTAGTTTACTAGACACGAACTACTTACTTACTTAGTTTACTAGAAACTGGTAACTTTTTTCGTCCACGGGGTGCGGGAGAGTCATAAAAAATAGTACTATATAAATGGTGAATATTAAATCCGGAACCCCCCTCCTCTTCTGACATTGAGTGGGTTAAGGGGCGTCGTTACAAAATAAGCACGACCAAAAGGCGTCACAGTCCAGATAAGTTTGGGAAGCCCTGGATTAGACAATTCAACAAATCAAACCTTGGGTTGAACATATTTCACAATAAGTTAGCTTTAATCCCAAATATTCTTTTCCCCGTGTTGGTCCGGGCTCCTTTGCAGAATAGACCATCTACCTTCCTGTCAGGCAGCTCGTAAAATGTGAGTATAAGCGTAAGGCGGTAACG
>NJDD01008397.1:23701-50281 GCA_002245505.1 Calephelis nemesis | reverse complement strand
AGCTCGCGCTCGCGACGGACGTCCGCCACCTGTACGGCATCACCTCGTGTATCAACCGTCATAAATTTTTCAAAACATGGTTAGTGTTTTTCTAAATATTACAAACAATATTCATTAATTCTGTTTGCTTCCTTTATGATCTGCTGTTCTTCTTTTTCTCGCATGTTTATTTGCAATTACCTATTTGTATAAAATAAGTATTGGATCTTAAGCGTCTTGACACACAACACAACTGACATACGATATCGAAAAGCGTTGACTTTACAGCAGAAGAAGTGGAGTGGCGATGGTATCCCACCAGACAAGCTGTTGTAGACTTGACCACTTAGCTTATAAACAGGTACAAATGTTGACAGTAGCTAACCTTTCGGAATATGAGTCTGTGCCGTAAGTTGTAGGTGAGCGTGAGGTTCCTGGCGAAGCTGTTGGCGAACGCCTGGTAGAAGTCGAGCACCTCGAGCAGACGATCCCTCTTGATGGTGTGCAGATCGCAGTAAGTGAGCGCGCGCACGTTGGCCGCCGACTGGCCCACCGCACTGTCCTTCCAGAACGAGTCGCCGAATACGTCACCTTTGCCTGTGAACCATCACACCATATACTTATGATAATTATAAATTAAAGACGTAAGGTGCCTAACAAAGACGGAAAGGGATACGGAGCATTATCGTACGAAAGAGATCCGAAACTAGACGAACAACCCTAAAAACTCCCTAACAATAAATGAAAGTTAAAAGTAGGAAAGGCACAAACTGCACCAACAATTAGCTTCTTCGAGCAACGAAAGGACAGAAGAGATTACTAAATCGACAAGTACAGAGGCATTTATGTTTTTTTACCCGACTGCATGACGCAAAGAAGGAGAATATGTTTATAAGTATGTATATATGTACAGAGAACATACATATATACATACACAGAGTCAGTACCCACCAGACACCTTATACTCAAAATAAAAAAAAATAACGATGTACTTCTTTACGTAGAAATTATTTTTATAAAACGAAATGAAAATGAAAATAATATGATATGACATAAAACTAAATGCAATAAAAATAATGCACCCCCGCTTAAGATAATTGTGGACTCCCATTTTTTGTCACGCCGAGTCTCCTTAGGACCTAGGTGACCACTGGACCCAGTTTGGGAATTGCTGGCCTAATCTAAACTTCAAGCTTTTTTTGCTTCATTTGAATGACGTGAGACTCATTACGTTAAGCATTTGTGAGTGGCGTCACTTGTGATCTAAAACACAAATATATCATTACAGTTTCTTAAGAAAAGTTAATTTTAAACATAAAGTAGGTATATCAAATTTTTTGACGTTGAAATTTATTAAACATTTTGCAGTCAATAAGCCTGATTTTCGGGTTAGCGTGGAGTAGCTAATTGGTTGTATTGTGTAATCTGTGGTTTGATAATAGACTGGGGACTAGGGAGGCCCAATCTATTGTGGGACCCATGTGCATATGTCCAGTGGGGCAGAGCTGGAATCTGTAGACAATTGTATTCTACATTACCAGGTAGACGTATTACGAATGCTTTTAAAACGTAGAAAAACAGGTTCGAATGAACATACGAAATTCTGTATCAGTTGAAAACAAAAATCAGGTTATTTTAAGAAAAAAAATGGTTATGGAAAAATTAATCACAGTATTTAATTATAACATTGTCTAAAAAAATAATTACAACTTTCTTTGTGATTTATTACTGTATTTTTTTAAATATGTACCTACTTTAATTTGATAGACGTAAACGTGAATTTTAACTAGTTCATTTCCGTCCCTTGTTTAAAAAATCATGCTGTATAAGAAAAAAAAAGATTTTAACTATTAAAACTATCTAAAAAAACTATAAATTTAAAATATGGGTTTCGATCGTTTTTCACGACTTACTTTGCCAATGTCAAGTTTGTTATTATCAATTCTTATACAGTCATTAGTCACTATGTACATAGTCAGTCAGGTCACGGTCTTGAGTAAAGCGGTGGCGTCGTTACTCAAGCTCATCAAGTGAGATTTGAAGGCAGCGAGGAAATAGACGATACACTAATTTATACATGATTATTTCATTTGTGCACTTTTATTGAACAAAACTAATATAATTTCCACCTAAATTGACCAATTTCACTCAATATAAACACGAAATACAATAAAAAATGAAGAAAATTACGACCACCTTCATTCACGATGGCGCCAAAAAACTTACGAATGTTTTTTAAATGTTAATGTTTCTCGCTGTGAAATTAATTAATTGTTTATCACCTACATAAAATTACTAAGGTATTGATTACAAAAACATAAGAACTTATTTATTATTGTTAATAAAAGGTTTATTTATTTACCACAAATAATACCCCTGGACAAATCACACAAATTGAATCTAAACCCAAAGTAAGCAAATTATATACTTGTGTTATGGGTGTTAGTCTACGATACTATTACATATAAATACTTAAAAAGATACCAGAACATATTTAATAAACACCCAGACCCGGAAATGCAGACATCTAAATGTTCATCACACAAATGCCTGCCCCCGTCGGGAATCGAACCCGAGCCTCGCGGTTAGTCGATGTAGTTAGGCGAGTACGCTAGCCACTCGACCAACGAGGCAGTCAAACAACAAGGTCCACACAAAGAAGATTGTGTGTTTTTATATTTTTTTTTGTATGTTCGATGGCCGAGTAATCAACTCGCCTATCACCACACCGATTTTGATGGTTCTTTTTTAGACAGATAAGACATGATTCCGTGGAAGTCCCATTTTGATTTATTGTTTTAAGTTGTTAGTGGTTTTTGAGTTAACTCAAAACTGTTGGTAAGATGTTGATATAATTTATGTGAAACCAAATCGGTATAAATTATTGCTAGCTTTCGAAAAAAACACAATATGGTACCGCATGTAATTTTTTTAGTCAGTTTTCGCAGTTTTACTTCGCTGATTACATGCTACGCTTCTACGCTGCTACGCTGTTACGCTACGAGCTACGAGGTATGCTGATAGGCTACAAATTCAGTGTTAACAATGAGCAAATGAGTAAAGTAGCAAAAAAATGATTTTCTGGCGACTAAAACATATTGAAAATGTGGAATAGCTGCTTTTGCAACGTGTTGATACCTATATCTTTATTCTTTTCTTTATATAATATATAATTCTTGTGTTCGTGTGTTTGTCACTGAACTCCTTTTAGATGACTGGACCGATGTTGATGAAACTTTTTGTGTGTTCAAGGGAATTCGAGAATGGTTTATATTCACGATTTGTCTCCTGGAAAATGTTTTTAATTAATTTTTTAATAATAAGTAGTTGTTCATTTTGGAATGTTTCACATCGGATCCGACAGACTGCGCTACTATCAAAGCATTAATGTCAAGCGCCACGAAGTTCGCTGGGTCAGCTAGTAATGTATAATTTGCAATAAACCGGGCATTGGTAAGTGAGGCGAGCGTAATGCGCGTAGCTATCGAAGTGACAAAAGCAAAAAAGTTGAAGATTCGACGATGCCGACAGATATAAGTGCCTGTGTTTTGGAAAATATAAAAAAGGGAATATAGTAATCCATGCAAAAATAAGCAGTAATAATCAATACAAAAAATATTGAAATAGTCTTACCAAGAATAGCGACAACCTCGTCATCCTGTATGACTTCTAGGCTGCCGGTGACAATGAAACAGAGCGAGTCTATGGACTCGCCGGTGTGGTAGAGCAGGTCGCCGGGCGCCGAGTGTGACATGTGGAAGTGCATGGCAAGTGCGCGCAGACATCCATCCGATGCGAGCCGGAACGCTGGATGTTCGTTAAACACTTTGCGGTTCAGGTGCACGCAGATGTCCGCCTTCATATCCTTGGGGCAGTAGTTCAGCACCTGAAGACATACCAACCACGGCCCGGATTACATATGCCAGCAAATGCCATGAAACCCATTGCCACTGATCACCATTATTTAATTTTGTTGATAATTAGAATTGAATGCTGATGCTTTACTTTATAGTATCAAACCTTAGTTAAGAAAACAAAGTGGACATTATTGATTAAAACCTCTGTTATCTAGTTAAAAAAAAAGGGGAATTCGTGAAAAATTGTTTTTGTATTTTGAATTGACATACCTTGTCTGTGTCTAGGCCCTTAGTCATGGCCCAGGTGGAGACGACGTAGTCCATGACTCGCTCGCTGAGTGCTTTGGGCACTTCGTGGAGCTTCATGAATTCGCGCACGTTGTTCAGCATGTCGTGGTACTTGGCCGTCGCTGACGTCATCTGCTGGATGATGGTGGTCACGTGCCCAAATATCGTCGCGTAAAGCAGGGCTGTTAACATAGCTGCGGTGTCAGAGAAGCCTCTGCGACCTGACAGGTCCGTTGATGAAACAGTAATAGATGTACATAATAAATAGAGGTTTGGTGGTTGGGTTGATCAAGACCAAATACGTAGCGGATTAAAAATTACGAAATGAAATGAAATTCATTTAACTTGAAATATTATATCTGTTAAAAAGTGGTCACAAAATACGAACATATTTTACCAAATTGTGGTGTGCAAATGTATAATAAACTAAAGCAATTTGTTTATTTTTTTAGCACATAACTTAGTTACAGATGTGTTAATTAAAACTTACATTAAGATCATTTATTATCCTATTTATCTACAATAGTAAATTCAGTATAATTGTATAATAGTAATATTAGTATATTAAAAATGTGATACAAAATTGACGACAAAGACTAAAACTGAGCAGCAGCACACATTAATGGCATTTTTAGATTCTTTGTCTTTCAGCTACCTGTATCCCGACCGCGTTTTACGCCGAACCTACTAAGCCGAACTTAACGAAGTTTGAAAGCAGGTACTCTATGTTCCGAGGAAGGTTATAGGCTAATGTTTATCCCGTTTACTTCAGGGGTGGGGTGGGTGATGGTAAAAGTCAAAATGTAAGTTAGGCTATAATTTTACTGCGTAGTTCGACTTCATATTTTTTTGTTTTGTAGTATGTGCTTTACCCAAACATAACATATAAAAAGTTCCCAAATATATATAATAAGTTTTGTAGTTTTGAAATTACAGAAATAACAATATTTGAATAAATTGACCAAACGACTTGAAATCCGTAATGCTCTACATTTGAATGTTACATCATCTTAAGCTGGTGGTTACTTTGTAATAAATTTCAACCATACTAACATTACGAGTGTGAAAGTTTGTCCGTCTTTTACGAATTATGTTGATTAACTAATTTTAATAGGGTTATCATTTACTGCAGACTGTCACGGGGACATCTAGTCTACCAAAAACGACCTACGCTTATAAACGCAGCAAGTCAGAAGAAGAAACGACAAGACGAGAAAAAATACTTATAAAAAATTAAATTAACAAGACTGTGAGGTCTGGCACTCGATACTCTCTGACGGCCCCGTAAGGGACTTGGCGTGAAGATATGTATGTATGTATGTAAATTCACAAGTGAATATTGCAATTGGTCGTGCGTTATTCTTTGATTTGTAAGGGTCTTCGAAATTGGTGAATTTGTAAGTAGGTAAGCCAATAGTTTTTGAAGGATTCTTGTCATTTTTACCTCAATATGCTTTTGAAACTCATAAACGTTGAGACGTTTATATAAAAAAGTAAAAAAACTTTTTTTTTACTTTTTTAAAAGGATGTTTTTATAATCTATCTACTGCCAATTTTCTTTATGTTTGGTGAAATAGCAGTTTCTTCGTTTATGACAGAATGTTTCTACTTACCTACTAATGAGTGCAAGATAATTACAGAAACCTTACTCAGAGCTCCATTTGTTCGACCCACCGGCCTTTGTACCTATCCGCAGTCAGTAGGTTACACTTGAATCTTAATTTCATGCAAATTGGAAATTGAAATCGGATTTGTGTCATTTTGTACTCGTGAACAATCATGTTTAAATCTGAGTTTCAAAAAAACTAACAAATCCGATATTGTAAATTGTTATTAATTATACACTAAATTTTAACGATGCGCTAGTATTGTGTTCAAAAGTTCAAAATGACACGAATCAAATTTCAATTTCCAATTTGCACTGAATCGAGATTTTAAGGAAAACCCTAGCATCCTAGAGTTTATTTAAACACGTACTGCTCACAGTACGTGTTTAAATGCAAACATGAAACACTTTTTAAGTGTGAGAACACAAAATCCACTCAAACTGATGTTATTATACGTTCACAACCAACTCTCAAGATGTGAATGTGACAAAATAGAGTCTTTCGACAATTTTACACAATATAAGCGAAATGTTGACTGCAATTTTCTACTTGAAAGTATCAAACTACTAGGAAGTCTATTAATGAGTATTTCTTAGTACACTTCACAGACGGTGACGCTATGGGTGACACTTCGTGGGCCTGCACTTCAACAGAGGATGGTAGGTAGGGATTTCTAGATGTATTTGAACTGATAAAATAATAATGAAAAATAATCATAATTGTTGCACTAGCCCGTTTCCTTTCGGTTCAGTTGCATTTTACCAAATTCCATACGTACGTTGAACTTTTGTTTTTTTCATGGTATTTGAAAGGCAAACAAACAGACGGATTTCCTGATGTTAATAAATTCACGCCGCCTAGAGACAACAAAGATGGCAATGGTGCGTTGCCAACCTGAGGTCAGGATGTTAGGCCTCGAGCAAAAGTAAGTTTACCGGCTACCTTACCCTCCAAACTGGAACACGTCATGACGTTATGGCGGCAGGAATAGGTAAGGCGGTGGTACCAATCCGGGTGAGTCGTTGCGAAACTCTACCACCTAGTCAGATGTCACGGTGTTGGTGACGGAAAGCCTATGCTCGCCTTTTATGAGCTGCCTGGCAGGAAGACAGATGATCTATTTTTCGAAGGAGCCCGGACCAACACGGGGAGTGTATGTAACGGTATGTCATTAATTTACTTAGTTATACTCTCATCGTATGACTGAGATTTGGGTCTTCGCATGGAGCTGGTGTCACGTCACAATGAGAGATGATACATAGCTCTGTGCAACTTGAATCAAATGACACTCACACGTGCGAACTCACGGCAAACTCGGGACTAGCACAAAAACATATAAAGGTTGAAAGGACAGACGGGATGTGGGTTGGGGAGTAAGGGTGCAGAAGAGGCGTGGCCCCCCGTCGCAGAGCGCTGCGGGGGGGTCACGCGTGCTCCGGCTAATAACAGAAGAAGTTCGGCACCTGCCACGATCATCATGCAGATGGTGAAGATCTTCTCGTTATCGGTCTCGGCGGCGACGTTGCCGAAGCCCACGGAGGTCATGCAGGTCATGGTGAAGTAGAGCGCGGTCACGTACATAGTCTTGCGCGAGGGTCCGTTTACTAGTTCGGGCCCGTCTGATTCGTTGGACCACACGTACGAATAGGGTGTCTGAGTGACGTTAGCCAACTTCCACAGCCACGAGTACTGCAGACCGGAATCGGCGTCCGAACGACCGATGGAATACCAGACGCATGCGAGCCAGTGTGCCACCAGCATGTAAAAGCAGAGCAGTAGGATAAGCATCGCCGCGCCATATTCCAGGTACCGATCCAACTTGCGGACCACCCGCCCTAGCCGCAGCAGCCGGACCACCTTGAGCGCACTGAATAGGCTTCCGATACCCTGTGAACACACCAACATACGTTTGACTCATGAACCATAAACTCCTAAATTTAGTATTGTCTCACTTGCTGTAGGTACTTACATCCTCGTCGTGGTCGAACGCATTGAAGACATCGTATGGTAGGCACGATAGCAAGTCGATCAGAAACCAGGACTTAAAATAGTTTTTGCGAATCACTTTGGGGTCGCTGACTACCTCGCCACCGGGGCCTACAAACGTGGTGTGGAAGTTGAGGACAATATCGATAAAAAAGACCACGTCCACTATAGAGTCGATGACGAGCAGCGAAACGTCCTCGCTCGTCTTGTTCTTGAAGGCTACGTTGTAGGGCACCATGATGGCCGTGTAGAATGTAAGGCACAGTATGATCCAATCCCAGATGGCCTTGAAAGCGCAGTAGTGCAGTAAGATGTGCGGCGGCGTCTTCGGCGCCTCCTGTCGGTACTGTGGCAGCACGTCGCCCGACAGCGACATCACCTGGACACAAAATACGATACTTCACCACCCACGAACACGCATACATTTCTACTTACTCTAATGTGTACTGATATCCGAGAAAGATTGTGATTGAAAGAAGTTAATGGCGTAGAAATGAGAAAGGGCATTTCCCGTTTTATCCGATGGACTAATTCAAAAAATATCAGAACACAGCCTTAGTTGACTGCCGCCACAACTACCACAACTCCCAAAAATCGTGTCACCACACAGGGCTAAAATCGCTGCCTACGGTGAAATGAAGCGAATCCTTTCTGAGAAGGATCGCATGCCATTGATTTAAAGAGGTGTAGAGTAAGCGCAACTTTACATGAAAAGCAAGGAACAATAATATTATATACACAAACAGAATTAGTAAATAAATACAGCTCTTTTGCTAAGGTTGTAAAAATGACAGTTTAATGACTCGTTTACGAAGTCAGCAAAATGCAAATCCAGAAAATGTGTTAACATGCTCGGAGATTCATGACGATTACACAGTATTAATTAAAAGTAATCAACCACTCGAGTTTATTGACGATTTGGATTATTTTTATATCGCCTCTGTGGTCTAGCTGTCCAGGTGTTGGACTTGACTTCATGAGATCCCGGGTTCGAATCCTGGGTCAGGCAACAAAAAGAAAATGTGTTTTTTCCAATTTTCTAATATAAAAAAAATGTTGCTTGGAATTGGATTTGTGACCGGTTGGCGATGGGCTTGCCACCTATCACATTGTGGTACTTAGTGTCTTCGGCAAATCGTGGTTGCCCTGGTTGTGCCTCTGCCTATCTCTTCTTGGATATGGACGTGAAGATACTTTTTTCTAAAGAAAATATCCAGTACACAATACAAAGACCTCAGAAATTCGAGCTGATTATCTACCAAACATCGTATAAAATCATAATCGGGTCATGGAGCTTATAGTGAATTAGCTTTATATTGGACAATCTTACTCGGAGATCCTACATTGATAGAGCATGTAGGACACATGCGAAATAATATCAGCAGAATATGGCGAATCTTTCTTTATAAAAGGGTGATCGAGCTATTCCCCGTGATGGTCCGGGTTTTCCCCGTGATGGTCCGGGCTCCTTTGCAGAATAGACCATCTGCCTTTCTTGCCAGGCAGCTCGTAAAAGGCGAGCATAGGCTTATTATCACTAACACCGTGACTCTATCTCTATCTGACTAGGTGGTAGAGTTTCGCAGCGACTCGCCCGGAATTTCTTACCATCAGGAAATCCGTCTGCTTGTTTGCCTTCCTATAACATGAAAAAAAAAATGATCTAATGCTCAGTATTCATTGTGGGATTAACATAACAGGACATGTAGATCTCAAGGTTAACAAAAGCCTCGGAGCTAAAGATTCAAAAGGATACATAGCAGGTTTTGTATGTTTACTTGGCTGAGAACTTAGAAATGGCATTACATCTTAGCATACCTCTTTTCTTAGCTGCATTTCGAATGTTTTGTGCTCCATGAGGCATTCTTCTTTAAATGTACATTACCCGGGGTTCCAATCTTAACGGAGTGTTCGGACAATCCGTTTGCTTTTACAGATGAAGACTAGGCTGGCACTTAAATGTCACAGCACGACCCAATGCAGGAGTATTGTAAGAAACAACTGCTAAAAGTCTGAAATATTTTAGGGAGCGAGTAAAAAAGGAGCAAAAACTTGAGAATCGTTCACCTTATTGCATATGTGCCTTAAGTGAAGACCTTGAGAAAGACTAGTTAACGCTTGGAAATTTTCTGAGAGGAGGATTATTAATATCACAACCATATACGCATACACGATATTTTATAATTTAAAGAAAAGATGGTAGCTGATAATATAAATGAATTAACAGTTTCGGAGAAAATGGTCCTACAAAATATATCGCCAGCACCTTCGGCACGGAACAAGTAGCGGTCATCTCAAAAGGAATTTATAAGTAGGAGAAATAATACTTAAGGGGGAGAATCTAGCTACCGGAAAGTGTGCCTTAGAACATGTTCTTGAACTACATTCGTGCTAATCACCATCTTCACGTTTGTGAACGTTTTATTGAGTTAAGCCTTACGCATTTTCAAGTAATGAATTTATAATTTTTAATCTCAACAACCTTCTAACAAAATGCAAGCTTTTAATATATAATAACACTTATTAAGAACAACTAAAGCTATTTGAACAATATCAAACATGCATCTTATACGTGACGAATAGAACCTCGTCTTAGATTATGGATCTGTATTGGCAGAGAGAGCTGCCAACACTCGAAGAACCAACCCAGGAGGGTTTTAACTAATCGAAGGCAGGGGTGGAGTTGCGAAAAAACCTATTTATTTATTCATTTTTAATTTAAATTTATTTTGCTTAAGAGAAACTTCTCGTATTTTTGTTGAGCCGTAATGTAGTGCGAGCGGGGAGAACAATGTCGGAGGAAGGGAAGTGGAGCGCAAGGCACAGAGCGAAGGCCGCAGATTTAATTTTGTTCATTTACATAAAGAAGGTTTTATTTCAGAAAAAACCGGGGTTACTATTGCCACTTGCGAGCTCATGAGGCTCGCCATATTACCGGAGTCTCCCGGATATATTACTATTGAATAAGTAAATATACTAAACATTTTTAAAACCAATTCAAATATGACACCATATTGTGACGTAGTCATACAGCAGTTGGGTTATAGTTATAATGAACTCCAGTAATAGAAAAATATGTTGCTCTATGACCAGCAGTTCTCATTGCGCATGAGCTATTCGGAGTGTTGGATAAAAGTTTTGCAGAAAAATATTAAAAGGACATTGAAATTGAAAAATAGAACAACTGTCGTAGAAGCTGAATATAGGATAAACAGCTAAAAATGTTTAATTGTTATCTCAATAGCTTGGAAAAACAAAATAATGCTATCAAATCTCAAAGTCAATCAGCTTACCTACAACCAAATTGAGTTTTTTCTAGGATCTATTATCGCTAATAACATTCGTAGCAACATTATAATGTTTTGAATTCTATAACCCTATAGATTAATAATAATAATAATAAATGACCGCCTCATTGATCGAGTGGCTAGCGTACACGCCTAACCCTATAAATTATATTACAAGTACATATAATGGTTACTTGAATTACTATTTATTAAAACCAGGATAGAACTAAGAGACGATGTTAAGGAAATAATGGGTTACCTTGTATATAAATAAATAAATATCCCTGGACAACTTACACAATTTGAATCTAAGCCCAAAGTAAACAAATTATATGCTTGTGTTATGGGTGTTAGTCAACGATTCTAATACATAGAAATACTTAAATAAATACTAGAATAAATTTTATAAGCACCCAGACCCGGAAATGCAGACATATAAATGTTCATTACACCTGACCTGACCCTGTCGGGAATCGAACCCGAGCCTCGCGGTTAGTCGGTGTAGTTAGGCGTGTACTCTAGCCACTTGACCGCCTCGGTCATATATCATTTAATATGCATTACCCGTTTTAATAAAATCATTACATTTTCTACCTTTTCTTGGATTAGAGGGGATCATGTTCGGACTTTAGGATACTACATAAAATCGAACTTTTAACTTGCGTTGGTGATTGGGTTCTCACGCTAATAACGCTCAAAAGATAATAATATTTGAGAGATATGTGGGGTTACTCTTGAATATCGATTTCATGCAAATTGGAAATTTTAATCGGTAATGTCATTTTAGGCATTCTTGAACACTATAATAGTGGATGATTAAAATTTTCAAAGAAATTGACTGAATCCGATAAAATCATTTTTTTGTTTATTTTTAATTAAACTTATATAATTCGCTAGTATTGTATTCAAGAGATCCGATTCCAATTTCCAACACTGCAGTAATCGAGATTCAAGAGTAACCCTATAGATCACGTTCGTCGTTGTAGCAGGATAGAGCGCAGTGCTCACATGCATTTCCTATCATAGCATTAAATCTTTAGCATTTTTGACAATATAAGTACATTTTATATCAAAAAACATAAATTTCGAAATTGTAAGAAACCTCCCTACAGATATAATATTTGCTTAAAGTATAATTAAGCTTAACATATTTTGACACCCTCTACGGACTACAATTAAATTTATTCTCTGCAAAAATGCCTCATTCTAATACTTGCATTAGGTTCGGTATTATTATGAGTTAATAACAATTTAAATCTTGATACCTACGTATATCAAATAGAAATTTAATACCATGAAATATGCTTTACAAGACATTAAAGTTTATTTTATAATATGTCTTTTTTCTTTACAAAAACTTCATATTAAGGAGGAGAGAATTAATTGAAACCTTTTTAAATGTTCTATAGAGGAATTAGTTTAAAAATGCCTTATTATAGTATATCAGTTTAAAAAAAAATACAACGGGCCTTTGTGTCACAACATGTGTGTATGTGTTTGTGTGTCATACATATGTGTTCTCACTTATGCTTGTACTAACGAGTTGTTATAAATAAATAATAACGTTAGAGCGTAATATGTGCTATCTGTGTGTTATAATACGTGTGTGCACGCGGTTTTTTTTTGGTGTCCGCCACTAGGAGCGTCAGACTTACGTGCGCGAGCTGGCTCTGCCGCGCGGGCTCCTTCAGCGCCGGCAGGGCTGACACCAGCACGGATCGAGACCGCGTCACGCTGCGCGCCAACTTTGCGAACTTCGACAACCCTATAACACCACATACAAAACGATACTTTTATAATACTCATTTTTCAACTACACCACAAGTAACGACTAATAACTAAGAACTTTAGAACGCACCTTTTTTTGGTAAACACTTAAATCCCATTGTATATACATTTTTTAAGTATTTGACCTTGAAAGTATTTGTTAAGTAATTAACAACCAAATAATTTCTGTTGAAATGAAATAGAGTTATTTATCTCTATTTGTATACCTGCTAGTGAAGATATAACGAAAGAATAATAGGTGCCTATTCTTTTTGAGTAATTTTTGGAACATTGGACAAAACTAATATGCAATGTAGCCGGGAATCATCTGAATCACATCAACTGTCAAACAAAAAATCATCGCATCTTGTTGTATCTTCACGCCCATATCCCCGAAGAGGTAGGCAGAGGCACGACCAGGGCACCCACGACTAGACGAAGACACTAAGTCCCACAATGTGATAGGTGGCAAGCCTATCGCCAACCGGGCACATTTCCAATCCCGAACAATATTTTTTTTATTAGAAAATTGGAAAAACCAAATTTTCTTTTGTTGCCCGACCCGGGATTCGAACCTGGGACCTCATGTAGTCAAGTCCAACAACTAAACCGCTAGACCACAGAACCGATCGATCGCATCTTGTTGGACTGGTGAATAGTTTGGTCAAACCACCTGGTGTTGCATTGGCAGAAAGGCAATTAACTACATATTCCCCTTAACCAAGTCATTGAATTTGGCATATCTCCCTTGTATAAATGACACTACAACCATAGCTTGTTCGTTTGGCCTAATCGATCTAGGTCTAGGATAGGGATTCCAACCGTCCTGCAATAAACATAGGTATATGTAGTACCTTACTTTATTTCGGGACTCCGTACCACATGTTATTGAAGAAGAATATTGTATAAGAAAATGCGAAACTTCAGTGCCATAGATCAGTGTTTGTATTAATAAAACTATAAAAAAATCCACATTTTAAAGTAAATTAACCTATAATTTATTCTTAATACAAAATACTAAGTAGCCTAGTTTTCTAGTATACTAATTACATTTAAAAAAAATTATCTTCACGCCCTTATCCCCGAAGAGGTTCGCAGAGGTACAACCAGGACACCCACGACTAACCGAAGATACTAAGTCCCATAATGTGATAGGTGGCAAGCCTATCGCCAACCGGGCACGTTTCCAATCCCGACCAACATTTTTTTTTAATTAGAAAATTGGAAAACTCCAATCTTCCGTTTGTTGGCCGACCCGGGATTCGAACCCGAGACCTCATGCAGTCAAGTCCAACACCCGGACCGCTCAACCACAGAGGCGATTTATATTTTTAAATATTTTTTTTAAATACTGTATTCAGCCAAAAAATACTGGCAACGCTAGCTTTGGGTAACTTGCACGGTACCCTGTACCCATCCTTTTTAAGCATAAATCAGCGTCAATAAGTATAATTATTTATGTAATAAGTCTACAAGTACATGACTCTCCTAGAACTAAAAGACAACTTAGGGCCTATATATGTTTTAGGTGCATAGTGCCACATCTCGTTTAGTGGACGGAAATTTAAGCCTGATATACAAGTCTACCAACTACCCTACCCTCCAGATAGGAACACGACATCGTTATGACGACAGGAATAGGTAATACGATGGATTTCTACCCGGTTTAGTTGCTGGCTGCTTCACAGCACTCTACAACTGAACACTATGTTGATAATGACATTTCAACAATTATACGCTTCTTAAGAGCTGCCAAGTGGGGGGGGGGCTACATAGAGGTTTCTGAACCACAAGAGGTCAACTTGGGCAAGTTTTATTCCAAACAAAGAAGAAAAACAATAAAAACGTGTTGGTTCGAACTCCTTTCCAGAATAGACCATCTGTCGTCCTGCCAGGCAGCTCGTAAAAGTAGGTGGTGGAGTTTCGCAGCGACTCATCCAGATTAGTACCACCGCCTTACCTATTCCTGCCGCCGTAACGTCATGACGTGTTCCAGTTTGGAGGGTAAGGTAGCCGGTAAACTTACCTTTGATCGAGGAATAACACCCCTGCCAACGATTGGCAACGTGCCATTACCACCTTTGGTATCTCTAGGCGGCGGGATTTTCTTACCATCAGGAAATCCGTCTGCTTGTTTGTCTTCCAATATCATAGAAAAAAACGGTTTTGTTTTTGATTTTACTGACAGCGACTACAAAGCATTCAAATGACAAGCATTTGAACAACCATTTTTTTTGTCTTCCCTATATAAAACGAACAGTCCAAAACATATTTTTGTAATACAGTATACACGATGGAGGCTAACAACATTAGTTTGTATTCGTGCGTCAGCAGGAGAGAGATGAGATCCCCGGGGCGGGCACAGGGCCGGGCGCGGAGTTGTTGGCCGCCATGAATATTTGAGCCGCGAGTTATTGGCATTCATCCATTATGTATCTCATAGGCCGCCGCTGTTTCTGCAGGGTGAACATCTTCCCAGCAAACATTACATTGCATTCATTCGATTGTGTTCCGAAAACAATCAAAACGGAACTACCTGCGAGTCGGACCTACTCTTAACGGGTTCTGTACTAGCAGGTCCGTAGGGATAAACATATAATATGTAAGCCGAGCGTATTCTGGAAGAGTTAGGCAGAGGTACAACCAGGGCACCGACGATTAGCCGAAATTACTAAGTACGCTCGTCCAAATACTTAACATTTAATTTTAAGTAACAAAATCAAAAGAAAGGAAACTATGAACTATGAAGGCGGTCTAGCGTTTATATAATAATTTGTTTAAAAACTTAATTTTTCTTGTATAAGTATTTTGTTAAACCTTAATTCTATTCGAGCTAAGGTTAAATAACTTAAGTTATTTTAACAGATGTAAAATAAGCCTTTATTTTGCTAATTCCGCGTAAGCCTAATTGACGTTCCCACCACCCACCTCCGCGACCAGAACACGAATATAGGAAGAGCTTGGGAAACAATAACACACAAAACAATTTTCACGTTCTTTACATGTGACAACCCTACCGTACACACGACGGTACGGTCGATTTCCTGAGGATGCCTCGGTGTCGAGGCGAAATGTACGTCGAGTGCGATTTGGAATTCTCTGTGGTGAGTTCTTCGACAAAGTTGGCGAAGGACGTGACAAGTGTTTTTGTTTCCCGTGTTCGGACTCTACTTGTGATCTGGTTGCGGTGGTGGGAACTTTAGGTAGGGTTGTCACATGTAAAGAACGTGACAATTTATATTGTTTCCCGAGCTCTTCCTATATTCGTGTTCTGGTCGCGGAGGTGGGAGCTGGGAACGTCAGTTAGGCTTGTCACATTCTGTGTCGTTTGGAGGATTATTTGCCACAACAGTTACACTGCTTATGCGGAATTAGCAAAATATAGGCTTATTTTACATCTGTTACAATGGATTTCCGCAAAGTAACGCCTGATTCAATAAAATTAAGTTATTTTAATATGTACTTTTGCTACCGCATAAGTATAATTGTACCATTGGTTCTAAACAATTCTGCCCGGTGTACTTAATTCGAAATCAAACGTTCGAAGTTCAGTACTTCGACCATAGATATGAGACATGGCGATCTTTCGAAGTTAATAATTATAATCTTAAATTAAGTTTATAATTATTAAAAAATATTTTATTTATTTATTCTTGTCAGCAAGAATTTTATACTATATGTTTTCTCTAATGGCAAATGAAATAATTTCTTTCGAAATACCAATACTTAAATATACTTAAATCATTACTTCGACCATAGATATGAGACATGGCGATCTTTCGAAGTTAATAATTATAATCTTAAATTAAGTTAATAATTATTAAAAAATATTTTATTTATTTATTCTTGTCAGCAAGAATTTTATACTATATGTTTTCTCTAATGGCAAATGAAATAATTTCTTTCGAAATCTTTTTACTGGAAGTGATTTTAGATTTTCAGGAATTTAGTTATATAAACGAATGGACATGCAGTAGGTATACATTATTTTATATATCAAGTTTTTTAGGCACATGTAGTTTCTCACTGTTTCTAAAGTGTGTCATACCTAATACTTTAACATTTGTTTGAAACAAATGATGATATTTTTTCCAAATACATAAACATCCAATATAAATACGCAAAGTAAAGGCAAAATTTTGAGGGACTTAAAAGTTGTTTGCATGAATGTAAGTGATTAACGCCAAATATCTATCACATTCCATATTGCAAAATAGAAGAAACATGAGAGGCTAAAAGAGAGATGCATTCAAGTCTGCCACTTCTCTTAGTTATCTTAATACATATACAAACCTATCAATTTTATTACAAAGTGAATCATTAAGCTTTTCACTTTACTTAAGAAGTTTGGTAAGATGGGGGCTACATTTTTCAGACGACTATCTTTCTTTCAAATAATTGACTGTAAAAAAACAATTTAAGAAAATATCAATAGACAGTTTGGAAACGGCTAATATACAGGAGGGTATGGTACTCGTAGCCGTTAAACTTGCACAATTGGCCTAACATGTCGGCCATATAGTGACGAACCTATAATATCTATATAGCCCAGTTACCTTTCAATATCAGGAGGGCAGGCGCTTGTTCCCTGTTTTATTACAAAAAAATTGGCAATCGCCAAAACAGCATATCTGTAGGTAATTGATTTTCCTCAGGTAAAGTAGATCCGCGAAACCTGGTAGAGAGGTATGCGTGATGTATACAGCATGTTCTTTGTGACCTACCTCCCTTGGGATCGTCGGCGTCGATAGGCTGCTTGAGGGCGGTGATGTCGCGGAAAGTGAGCAGGAACAGCACCACCAGCTCCCGCTCGTTGCGGATGGGCGCCACATGCACCAGCAGCCATAGCGGTGTGCCTGGAACAAGTACACGTCACTAGTTTTAGTGATCAATTCAATAATGGAGCATTTTATGTGGTATTTGAGAGTAGTCTAAACACTGCATTGGTCTCAAACCCTCTAGCAGGAATCTAGGAGATCTATATCTATTGGACAATAAAAATCGAATTGATTCAGTAGTTTTTGAAGGAGTATCTTTCTTTTTTATGTTATAGGAAGGCAAACAAGCAGACGGATTTCCTGATGGTAAGAAATTCACGCCGCCTAGAAACACCAAAGATGATAATTGTGCGTTGCCAACCTGAGGTCAGGGTGTTAGGCCTCGAGCAAAAGTAAGTTTACCGGCTACCTTACCCTCCGAACCGGAACACGTCATGACGTTATGGCGACAGGAAATCATACATAACACCTATAGGTATAATACCTAACACCTATTAGGTATCAGGGCAAGTAGTGGAATGAGATTGAAGAAATCGAGTGAAGATTATGGAAAACAAACCTGGTTGTTTAAGCGTATATGTGTCAATCCTATTAATATTATAAATGCGAAAGTTTGTATGTATGGATGTTTGTTACTCTTTCACGCAAAAACTACAAAGCCGATTACGATGAAATTTAGTATGTAGGTAGCTGAAGACCCAGAATAACATATAGACTACTTTTTATCCCGGAGTTCCCGCGGGATTGGGACTTACGCGGGTTAAACCGCGGAGCGCAGCTAGTATTTAATAAACATATAAAATGTGTAAAAAACATTTATTTAAAAGTTATTATCGTCACCATCCTCGTGTTAATCCTGGTTGTTCATCACGTGGGAACCCAGAGTCTGCTTTCGTATTCTTACTTCTCCACTATGCTCGTTCTTCGGCATCCCTAATAGTAAGTCCAGTGGCGAACATTTCATGTTCCACGACATATGTATGTCACAATGACGAATGACCTCTTTTGCCACTGCCTATGGGTTTTGCAGTGTTAAGGCATTTGGCGACTTCCTAATATGACCCGATATGACCGTATCGCTTAAGGGTCCATGTATGCTAAAATACGTCAGCAGTATAATATTTTTTTCATACAAAGCAATTATGGATCTTGGTGACAAAAATACACAAGATTAACATTGATATGCTTTATAAGACTAGTGTTTCCAAAACACGATTCATTTCAGTTTGCTCGATAGAAAAAAATGAAAAAGTTAACCCTTATTTGAAAGCAAAACCCAACTGTCTACTTCAATTATGAAAATATCGACACCAGATTTAACATAAACATAGATAAGTACTATACCTAAAAGATAAGTGTTTCAGTTTTTATAGTTTTTTTCAAATTACTTTTACAGTGTAAAAAATAGTGATTCGTCGCTTAAGACATTTACTTCAGAGCGCAATATTTCATAGTAATCATGGAATGGGAGAGTGCGGCGATTGGCTCTTCTGACTGACTAAGTATGGGGCCTTAAGAATTATACTTTCCTGCAGTTTATCCACTACCGGCCAATATCAATAATCAATCCTAATCCAAAACTTGCTGTCCAAGATTGATATTTTGATCTATTTTATGTTATCGCTTGCCAATAACATATGTGTGTACAGGATAAGTATGGAAATTACGTATAGGATAGGCCGTCGGATACGCAGCTATCTAGATTGCTGGAAATCAATCTTTATAGAAACATTATTAACATTGGCCGTACGTCATGAACGTAAAAGCTATCTCAGATATGAGCATGTTTAACGCGATATCTTACACAAAACGATGCACTCCGTAGTCGCAGCATGATTTCACTGCGACATAAATTCTCTGCTTATGCTATTCGAGGAACGGTTATTGCTGTGCTGCCATATAAAAGAACGGCAATGCATATATAGGCATAAAGGCATGACGGTATTATAGAACTGTCCGGCATTTTGGAGTCACATATGACACCGGTCAACACCCGAATCTTTGTCCAAGCTGCAGTGGTTCAGGCTAAGATGGCGTGGTCAATATTATCAGAATCAGAAAAATCTTTATTCACGTAGAACACATATGTGGTACTTATGCGTGTCGACATTTTTAAAAACCAAGAGGGCACATCGCTTTCATATTGCAATAGCAATTTCCTCACATCCCCCATGTTGGTCCGGGTTCCTTTGCAGAATAGACCTTACTGTCAGGCAGCTCGTTAAAGGCGAGTTTAGGCATACCAGCAACTTGATATCTGACTAGGTGGTAGAGTCTCACAGGGACTCGCTCGAATTGTTACCACTGCCTTACCTATTTCTGCCGCCATAATATCAGTGCTTTCTGTTGACATGTTCCGGTTACGAGGATAAGGTAGCCAATATACTTACTTTTGCTTGAGGCCTAACATCCCGGCCTTAGGTTGAAAAGGCACTATTACTACCTTTTGGCGGTTTTGTTAGGCGGCGTGAATTTCTTACCATGAGGATATCCGTCTGCTTGTTTGCCTTCCAATATCATAAAAAAAATAAACTATTGGTAAAGAAAACAAATATTTAAAAAAAAGTTTAAAAAGGCAAATGCCTTTGATAAAAAAAACAATTTTAAGCCTTATCTTTTATAATATTCAGTATTTAAATCAGTGCAAGTTACTTGTAAATTCGTATTGTCTGAGGACACTACCCTGAGTTTCAAGATTTGTTAAGTATATGCAGTCGGGATCCATTAGAGTTTGCGTTTAGAGGCTGGAAATTATTGGTATTTAAAATTTTGCAACATTTGGGGTTTTAAATTTTTTTCAGGTCATTGTTTCGGGATTTGGGTTATTTAGCGTTTCAAGATTAGGAAAATTAATTCATTATAACTACAGGAATAGGTGAGCTAGTGTAATGTTACTAGATAACGTAAGAGTGAATTGGAAGGGCGGCGTTTCGTAATACAACTTTACATTTGTAACGTTACAAATATATTTGTAACGTTAGAAATGTATAAATTTTCCCCGTGTTGGTCCGGGCTTCTTTGTAGAATAGACCATCTGCCTTCCTTGATAGGCAGCTCGTAAAAGGCGAGCAAAGGCTCACCGTCACTAACACCGTGAATTCTGACTAGGTGGTAGAGTTTAGCAGCGACTCGCCCGGATTGGTACCACCGCCTTACCTATTCCTGCCGCCATAACGTCATGACGTGTTCCGGTTCGGAGGGTAAGGTAGCCGGTAAACTTACTTTTGCTCGAAGCCTAACATCCCGGCCCCAGGTTGGCAACGCACCATTACCACCTTTGGTGTCTCTAGGCGGCGTGAATTTATTACCATCAGGAAATCCGTCTGCTTGTTTGCCTTCCAATATCATAAAAAAAAATAAACTATTGGTAAAGAAAACAAATATTTAAAAAAGAAGTTTTGGCGAGTTAATCAAGTGCAGTTGGGTAATACTTACGGTTCTTCTTGTAGAGGAGGATCTCGAACTGGTCTGCCAGGTGGTGGTCGAGCGCGCGGTCCACGCGCTCCACCGCCTCCTTCTCAGTCAACTCGCCGTACATCCACGCACACCTGCACACATACACAAATAGGTGAATGGTGACTCAACCGACACCTTGCTCGTAGCATAGTTTGCCTCGTTGGTCGAGTGGCTATCGTACACGTCTAACTACACCGACTAACAGCGAGGCTCGGGCTCGATTCCCGACGGGGGCAGGCATTTGTGTGATGAACATTTAGATGTTTGCATTTCCGGGTCTGGGTGTTTATTAAATTTATTCTAGTATCTATTTAAGTATTTCTATGTATAAGTATCGTTGACTAACACCCATAACACAAGCATTTGCTTACTTTGGGGTTAGATTCAATTTGTGTAAGTTGTCCAGGGATATTTATTATTATTTATTATCTATTATGTTTCATACATTAATTTTAGTCAGCTTTATTTTTTCCTATTAATGTCACTGTAACTTTACTAAGGCACAGACGCAACTGTATCAATATCAGGCCCATAAGGAACTTGCTGAAATTGGTCATGAACTTCTTTGCTTTTCCATATCCTCAGGTGATTCAGGGTGCTTAGTAGTATCGCTGGTTTATGTCAGTTTTTAACTTAGGTCTAAGTGGGTTGCTTAGAGAAAACTTTTAAGAAGTTAATATTATTATAACGTCCTAATATATTTTAGGAAACATACTTAATATACATACTATGTTCATAAGAACATACGTTCATTTATATTTATCATACATCATACTACACTCTGTATATAATGACTTGCTGTACATGTCTCGTCTCAACAAAATAATCTCCTAGCTCAATGTACAAGTTTTTACAAGAAGCTTCTCGAGCATATTAAATACAGTACTAAGTACTATTTAAATTATGCGCTTCGGCTTTACACGTTTTACACTTTATACTTTTATTTTTTAATTGGCTGACCTAATCGAAATTTAAGCGTAATGATTAACAATGTGTAACAACAACTCTATATAGATATCTTTAAAATACATTCGGATTTCCGAAGCTTGACGAATATAGCCGAAGCGCATAATTTAAATAGTACTATTGTACTGGCCTTTAAATAAATTAAAAAAATGTGTTAAATTTAAATTACATGAATACACAATATCTAACTGATAATAACGCTTGAAGTTAATGCTCATCAAATCAATTTTTATAAATATAATTGCATGGTGTAATATTTATAATACAATTAAAAAAAAATTGGGAAAAAAGAACAAGTTTAGCGCGATTAGCTTTAAAAGGGCCACTTGCACATTCCAGGGTTACATTTGACATTGAGTTAAACTGTCAAATATAAGGTGATTTAACTCGAGTTAGACGTTAACTCAGTGTTAAATGCTTAAACCAGGAACGTGCAAGTGGCCCTTAGTAATGTAGGTAGGTACTCAAAGCCAGATAAAACCAAAATGGACCTTAGAAAATGTTCCGCTCAATCCATATGGAGTCGGAAGTCCAAAACCAAGAGGGTTTTGGACTCTTAGAAGACAAAGAGGCGTGGTCAAGACAAAGGTCCACTGCGTAATACATGGAACGAGTAATGCACTGAGAACTGTAACAAACTTTTTACAGCTCCAACACTTGTCGCAACGCAACCACGTACGTGATACCAAAGTGTAGGCTTATTTATAGCTAATCCGCCTAGAACTGGTATGAGGCCTCAAACTGGATCTCAGCGATTGCAGGGCTCGGGCAAGAGCGGGGCGGGCGCGGGCGAGGCGAGCTATGGCCGAACTCGATGTCAGCGGCCAGATCGCTCCGGCCCCGCTTCGCTGACATCCAGTTCACTTCAATAAGAATCTATGTGTTAGATGGCGCCGCTTTTGCCGCCGCCCCCAATCGCTGAGATCCAGTTCGCGGTCTGACCATTCTGACTTCTGCGAACCTGTTGGTCATGTCAGTGAGGGTTAGATCCTTAGTACCTACCACGAGATCTAAACATATATCCATTTTGTGCAGGAGCTTAAATATCATGTGCATATAAATGATTATTTAATTTTGATGTCAAAATGGATGTAAGTATCTTACACAAATAAGAGAGTAATGGGTCTAAAGTGCTGAATAACCGTGGTACTACCGGGTTTGGAAATCGAAAAGGTGTGTCCTGGATTGTTATAAAAGATAGAAAATATGCAGATTCAATGGCCTCCTGTAATTGAACAGCTAACCGCGCTTGTGAAGAACGCAACCAATGCAATAAAAAATTCTGCAATTCGTCTGGCTCTGTAGAGTTTCATAGCGACTCTCCCGGATTGGTAGCACAGCCTTACAAGTATATGTTTTTTTTCTCGATTTTATTTTTTAATTGCCGTTAATGTGTTCTGGTTCGACTTAACATCCCGGCCTCAGGTTGGTAACGCACCATTTCCACGTTTGGTGTCTCTAGGCATCGTGAATTTCTTACCATCAAAAAATCTCTCTGCTTGTTGGCTTTAACATAAAAAAGGCCAATAATAATAATCTATTTTAGATAAAATATGGGCCTACTTTAGATCAGTTACTAGGCAACCTCTGTTACTTTTCAATACTTAATTAAAAAATATCCTATCTACCTGCAGATAGGTTATAATATTTGCCGTACCTAAGACATATTATAGCCTCAAGCGACAACCATACTTTTACGTCGCAATAAACCATTCTCATCTGGTTTTAGGACAGGCGCTTAAACATGTACACTTCTAATCCAATTTTTTTTAACGGGTGGTCAAACACTTTTTATCAAATTTCATCTTCGGTTTAGGTTTGAATTTTATTATTTTACCTGTAGTTATTAGCCCAAATTTGTATATTACGCTTCATCATAAATTAGAATTTTACTTAGATTAGTGTAGATTATATACGCATAGGTATCCTTAACATTTATTTTAAACTTACGTGTTCCTTATCAAACACGCCTAACACCACTGACCAACTGTGAGGTGTGGATTCAATTCCCGAAGGGGAAAATATTTAGATGACTACATTTTCGACTTTGGGTGTTTATTATATTTTTAGTTGTGTCTATCTAAGCAATTCTTTGTATTAGTATAGTTGTCTAACACCTCAAATTTAAAGGGCATAATGTCAAGCATGTACAAGTCCAAATACGCGTTTATGACACGATAATGTAACAAGGGTTTTAATAAGGAAAGACTCTCGAGTGGAATGACGCATCATGTTTCAGAATAAAATGTCTATTTTCTTTAGATAATCTAAATAAAAAAATGTGTGGACTAAAACACGTAAAAATTACAAACTATCAAAACTACAGAATGTTTTCAAAAAGCACTCAAACCGATCTAGTGTTACATTAGGGATATTACATTTTGTGAACCCCTCCTCTTTATTAATATTAAAATGTTATAATTAGGTAACTATGTTAAAAGAAGGTATACTTAACAAATATTTTCTTATGTACACATACTCTTTAAATAACAGTTCTAATACCGAATATGCAACAGCTATGTCTATACCAAACGCTAATACACATAAAGGGAAACATTTACTGCTACTAACAGGGAACGAAGGTAGGCATACCTGCATGACTTCTGCATCACCTCGGCGCGGTTGTAGCCGCTCATCTTGCAGAAGGTCTCGTTGCAGTACACGATGGGGTAGTCCACGATCTGCGCGTTCGCCAGAAGGAAGCTACTGTCTGCTGTTGGAAAAACATCTCTACAATACCACACAACGCTAGATCTAAACCTAATAGATATCTAAAACTAATAATCAACCGCTATTCAAAATCTTTTACTAAAATTATCTATATGTATTTCGTGAATATAAGAACGACTTATTCGTAAATGGGTACTTACACGCTTTATAAAATTTTACACTTACGGCCAATATCAATAATCTATCTAAGATAAGAGATAGGGCTGCTTAAGATTAATAACCAGACAACCACTCTTATTTTTCAATAAATAATAAAAATATTTTAGCAACAAAATTCTATTAGGCCTATCTCTATCTGTAGATGTATTATTAATGTTGACTGTTAAAGATCGTAGGCTGATCGGTAAATAATTGTGGGGGTCGAGATTTACGTTGGTAGATTATACGCCGGCATATCGTGGTTTGTTAGATTATGTTATGGTTGGTAATGACCTATATTTTAGCCCGTACTTTTGCGCACTTCCTGTCAGAGAGGCGGATAGTCTTTATAAGTAAGTAAGTAAGAAAGTAAGTAAGTAAGTAAGTATCTTCACGCACATATCCCCCAAGAGGTAGGCAGAGGCACAACCAGGGCACCCACGACTAGCCGAAGACACTAAGTAACACAATGTGATAGGTGGCAAGTCTATCGCCAACCGGGCACATTTCCAATCCCGAACAACATTTTTTTATAAGAAAACTGGAAAAATCCAATCGCCTCTTTGTTGCCCGACCCGGGATTCGAACCCGGGACCTCATGCAGTCAAGTTCAACAACTGAACCGCTAGACCACAGAGGCGATATTTTACTAGCGGACCCAGACCAACAGGGGGAAGACTAATTTGAGAGTACCTAAATTGTTTGTCTCTTTTCCAAGTATGCAATCAATTTGCCAAACGAGATTATGTCCGCGCTAGTTCATTCTAGGTATATTATTTTTTTTAAATAAGTATAGGCTTTATAAGGGGCCAACAGCGTATATACATTATCTAGGTATGTATATAAAAATAAAACCCGATTTCCTTGGTCACGGCATCACGCGTGAATGGCTGGACCGATTTCAGTATTTTTTTTTTGTTGTAAGTATTTGTTATTATTAGGAGAAGGTTCTTACGGAAAAAAATATTAAGAAAATCTCTCAGAAATATTGAAAAATATACAAGTTGTGGTTAAAGTTTAGAAGTACTTTAAAAGAGGGTTTTTAAGTAAATAATTACAATACCTACTTAGGTATGTAGTTGCTTACTTTTAAGTATTATTCAATTGTATTTTTACTTGGCTACATCTGAGAGTATTACTAGTACCTACCTATTTGAATATGTGCATGTCTCATACATTTACTTTGAGAGATTGACGAGGTGGGTATTGATGTATTAATATAAACAACCCTAGGGCTTATTGAGTTTCCTATGAGTTGGAACAAAAAAAATGGCATGTACCATCTTCATCATTTACAAGACTTTCTGCTAATCTATGGTTTCTGCGCTCTTATCTTTTTGTTTCTATGTAAGTATACTATATTTGTTTTTACATTTAGACAATGTAGAAAATTACTTTGTTTAATTGTCTTTGTCTAAACTAATGCGGTAAATCAAATACACGAACAACCAAACATAAGAATGTCTTCAATATGTATAGTATGTAGAAGCTAACAGGTAAGGTAGCCACCTTTTTCTTCGTCGTTATCCTCACTCTTCTCTTGACCGACTTTCTTAAGACATAGCTAAGATTTCTCAGCATGGTTAAGGTTTCCTTTCTTATTCATATGAAGGCAAAAAATACAATTGCCAACCTGAGACTGGGACATTCCTTCTGCATCAATTCGAGCAAGGTAATTCGAGCGATGGCGACCGCTGCAGCGGTTTGCAGCTAACGTTTTATATCCTATATATATATATAT
>NJDD01008397.1:1842-23651 GCA_002245505.1 Calephelis nemesis | reverse complement strand
TTTGTAGTAATTTTATGTAAAGTAAAATAAATTAATAATATTATAGACTTTAGTCAGAAACATATCAACTAATTTTTGCCATATTTGATTTGATTATTTTTTGCGATTATATTGAAACTGCAAAGTCGCAGCTTCCCAGTGAATGGTTCATAATTTGACCCTATGGTAGGCCTTTACGAGCAGGGTGCAAAATAAAAATATTACATTCAAAGACCACTACATAAAATAAAATATTTTTTTTGCATAAAAAACCGGTACTTTTACTCGAATGGTATTTTATCAAAAACTATAATAACTAGACTTGTGCAAGTTTTAGTTTAGCGTTAGTAATATCTTTCTCCATTCGAACATTCAATAAAATTAGGCTGCCCCTAAACAAGGTTAAAAAAAATTACTGTGCGTTGTTGTTGTGACGTCAGGAAAAAAGAGGTGGTCGCACGGAATAAAGGAATTTGATTCAAGGCTGGCATTCATCGGTTCAAAGATCGTTGTCCAATTTCTATGTCCGAAATTTGATCAAGTTTCTTCGACAAAATATCATTCACTCGTTTAATAACTTTGTGAAAGATTTCTTTTTAAATAACAGCTAATCTGAGATTAACAGACAGTTTTACCAGTGTTGCCATTTTGGAATTTTAAATTATTGCACTGATCATATTATTGCATTTTGGTAGTATCAAAGTGTTAGCGTCAAATAATAACATTTTACTGAAATATACCTGTAAACTGATAAACTGATTATTCCTGCCGCCATAACGTCACCACGTATTCCGATTCGGATGGTAAGGTAAGGTTGGCAACGCACCATTACCACCTATGATGGTAATGGTGCTAGAGGCCGGTAAACTTACTTTTGCTCGAGGCCTCACATCCCGGCCTCTGGTTGGCAACGCACCATTGCCACCTTTGGTGTCTCTAGGCGACTGGAATTTCTTACCATCAGGAAATCCGTCTGCTTGTTTGACTTCCAATATTATAAAAAAAAACACATTAATGTTTTTGAAAGGAACATTTGTATAGTACGCTAACTCGTTTATACCTACATGAAATTATTTTTGTTACGGTAGCTCTTTTCGTAGCAAGGGACTTACTTTCCAGAACTTTGAACGGCCAAACAAATAAAAGATTAGTTTTCTGCACAGCGTAAATATACAACATCTTTATCTTATATAGCATCGACAATAGCAATAGCAAAATAATAGTAGATACGATTATATTAGTAGCCTCCAAATTATACTGTAAAATAGTTATTGAATTTCTCATATTTTTATATTTACATATAAACTAGGCACAGACATGATTAGGGTTGCCAACCATACTTTATAATAACGTAATTTAATTTATTTTTGGTAATTATACTTTATACTTTTACATACAAATAAAATATGCAAAAATACTTTATTTTCAACCTTTACCATGATGCGTAAAACAAAATACACATTATGGGTACCTACTTAATGATTTATTGTTACAAAAAAAATGTAAGATGTCAGTCGTGGATGTTACAGTGGCAGGACAGGTGACATTCTGACGAAGTGGTACAAACATAGTCCGTTAGTTTTGTTTATATTAATTGAAGAATATATAAGGTAAATAAGTAAGAATTCAATAGATCCAAAAAAAATCACTGATGATGATAAATAATTCACAGCGAAAAGTACAGTTGAAATGGGCAATATATACTTAAAAATGCATCTGATAGCTTACCAAATATAAAAGAAATTGTGCTAAAGGCACACAAAAATACGTTTTAAAGCAATGAAAAGATAATATTTGAAAAATACTTTTTTTTCTTTTTGATACTTTATTTTTTGCTTATTCAAACCAGTTTATACTTTTTTGTCAAAAAAAGTTGGCAAAACTTGTCATGATGTTAATCTCCTTAAATACTTGTTCTAGAGATACTCTACCTCTCAAGTTATAAATTGATCATATAGCACGTTTTTGAATAATAAAAATCATCAGCTCTTTTCAATAATGAAATATTGTATGCCATATAATTGTAAAAATATTAATACTTGCACTACGTACAAACTGCAAGACATAGAATTGTCTTGCAGACAGTACGTCTGTAAGTTGTCTAATTTTCATAACAGTATAAGCTTCTGAACTAATTTTTTCTGTCAGATTTCTTATTTGGGGCCCCACTTTAATTTGGAATCTATTGTAAGGCCAAGGAAAGTCGTTTCATTCATAAATTTTAATTTCTCGTTGTTTAATTTTGTAGTAATATCATTTTGAGCAGATCTTACATTTTGGAGTACCAGACATTTGGTCTTACTGGCATATTTTAATGATAAACATAGTATTCTATGGCAATGTGAAAAATTAATGAATATTGATTCGTTAATCATAACTGTCATGAACAAGTAAAGATATTTTTAAAATGGACCTATGAAAAATTATCAAAATTGTAGAGAGCAAAATTTCTAAAGATCGCCGAGTTTCATTGGGACGTCGGTACCGACCCGGAGTACAATCGGCATGTCCAACTGGTTGTACCTACTAAAGGTACACAAATGTAACCGTCAGTTCCAACTAATTATACTATTGGGAAATTTGTTTACCCTTTTTGGATGTACTTCGGAAGTTTGAAACCAGTTAGTCCAAATTAATTTTATACATAATCCGACTTTAATAATAAATGAAAATAGGTTATTACTTATCCAAGTTTCACTTGCAATCTCGTTCCATATTTCTGATATTAATAATTAGAAAATGAAACAACTCTGTGAAATTACGATTTCACCCCGTGTTGGTCCGGGCTCCTTTGTAGAATAGACCATCTGCCTTCCTGTGCCAGGCAGCTCGTAAAAGGCAAGCATACCCTTTCCGTCACTAGCACCGTGACATCTGACTAGGTGGTAGAGTTTCGCAGCGACTCACCCGTACTGGTACCACCGCCTTACCTATTCCTGCCGCCATAACGTCATAACGTGTTCCGGTTCGGAGGGTAAGGCAGCCGGTAAACTTACTTTTGCTCGAGGCCTAACATCCCGGCCTCTGGTTGGCAACGCACCATTACCGCCTTTGGTGTCTCTAGGCGGCGGGAATTTCTTGCCATCAGGAAATCCGTCTGCTTGTTTGCCTTCCAATGTCATAAAAAAAGATAAAATAATGTCAGAAAATAGTGAAATTATAGTAATTAAAAGAAAAGGTGGCAAGGTTCTATATTGAACGGGCAACAGTTTTATAAGTTCAAAACATTTGAAACTAATCACAAAACCAGTTTTTTTAAATAAAGAAAATACTTGTCTTTATCAACCGTTTTTCCATCCTTTTGGTATATATGTTAACGTAAACTACAACGTTCTTAAATTTTAACGTTCAACTTGTTCCAATACAGGAATTAGCTTTAGAAATTATATTTATTTCTAGTGGGACAACTAGTATAACATTTTTATGAAGTTGTGAAGATTGTGTGTGAAGGTGATAATAGATAATAAATATTGCAATAAATTAAAATATGCAAAATATTCTATAAGTTGGAACGCACAACCAGTTAGACATGCCACAGATTGATTTGGTATACCGACATCAAAATACTTACAGCGGCGTTAATTTCTTATTATTATACATTTCTAAAAGGATGTCTATGCGTAAAATTAATTTCCCAACAGTACAACTAGTTAGTCAACATTTGCAAGTTGTACCACGGGTCAACAAACTAGTTAGTACAACTACTTGGAATATAGATACTCATAGTACAGCCATTTTGATAAGGTCCAACGGTCGGTACCCGTAAGAAGTTGGGCCAGGGCATTATATATGTATAGACTTTAGTCGGGGCCGCACACGCCAAACATTTGGAAGAAGCTGCAAAATTAGTGATTTCACACTAGGTACATAGTGTAGGTACACAAAATTTTCATATTTTGATCTGTCTGTGAAGGGTTCAAAGCTAACAAACATAAACACACAATGTAATGTCTTTCTTAAAATCAAAATAAAGTACATCGCACACACTTTTCTATGACATAGTTCGTAGCACGACATGCCCAGCCGGCGCGCATGCACGCCGATGAATGTCAAAGCAGAAGCGAGGGATCAAGTTGTCTGGCTACAGTCTGCCAGGCGCCTTCGCCCTAGATATAAAGCTAGACTAAGAAACTGCTACTAGGTTTATATCACACCGGTGATGAGTAGAGGGTGTGATGACCGATGCCTTCTTAATAATACTTTGAAGTGTGTTTTGTATGTATTTCTAATGTGTATGTGTGTGTATCGGTACTGACGTTGGCTGGAGGAGCGGCGGATGATATTCTCGAGGAAGGTGTTCTGCGGGGCCACGAGCCCCCGGCGGCCGCCCGGCATGCCGCGCTACCGCCCGCCCGCCCTGCGCGCCCGCGCCACTCTGCACAAATACGAAAGAAACTTATGATATAATTATATCCTACTTGCTGATGGAGTGCGCATTAGCTGGGATTTGAAGCGTCTTGTGTTAGTAACTTATCTACAATAATCTTTTAACCGCAACACACCAATATTAAAACCTTTTGACCTTATGACGGCAGGAAAAGGCAACATTATGTCAATCTGGGTGAGTCATCTTAGCGCTCTGAGAAGTATGTTCAAGACTAAGTGACTGCTTTTATTGCTGATCCGCTAAGTAATCCAAATTAGTACTAAATTATTCCGAAGACAGATGATGGGATCGTCACATCCTTAAGTCAAATAACATTCTAAGGACACTAGGATAACTAGACAGTGCATACCCATACTATACACTGTACAAATGTCTAAAAATTATCTTTTGTACAACTCCCACAGAGATCACGGCACTGAGAGTGGGTTATGATTGTTTGTTTGTTCGACGATTTTGAAGTTATACTTCTTTTGGCGCGATTGGGAAAAATGATGAGAGTGAATTTTTACGATGCGCGCACACACCGACAGATAAATGTGACAGTCAAAAGCAACACCCTGAAGTTAGTTGCGAACCTTTTTATTTTTAATTATATTTTATGAGTTTTAATTATTGTTACATGCTATTTATGTATATTTATGTATGCGTTGCGTTATTATTTGGTATTTTTGGATTGTTACGCCAAAGAAGTATAATTTCTTACGTGCGTACATGAGTACATACACCCTTTTTTTATGTGAAACAGTAATATCGCCTCTATGGTCTAGCGGTCCGGGTGTTGGACTTGACTGCATGAGGTCCCGGGTTCGAATCCCGGGTCGCCCAACAAAAAGAAAATTGGATTTTTCCAATTTTCTAATAAAAAAAATGTTGGTCGGGATTGGAAATGTGCCCGGTTGGCGATAGGCTTGCCACATATCACATTGTGGGACTTAGTGTCTTCGTCTAGTCGTGGGTGACCTGGTTGTGCCTCTGCCTACCTCTTCGGGATATGGGCGTAAAGATACTTTTTGAAACAGCGAACAAGCACAGGACTCTCTTGACTGTAAGAGATAATATTCAATAAAGGCTTGATTGTCGTTGTCCTGATGCCGGGATGTTAGACCTACTATGGAAGTCTACCATATCCTATGGTTCAAAACATGACACAGTCATAACGGAGGCAGGTATAAGTAAGGCGGCGGATCCCTACCCGGACAAGTTGCTGTACAGCACTCTACCACCAGTGGTCTTGCTAGTAAGAAGACGAACCTATTAAAATAGACTAGAACAAAATAGATTAATAGTTTATTTCACATATACCATACAAAGAGTACTTGAGACGGGTCAGTATGATTCTAAAATTACCCAGCAGATCGGAATCCGAACTGAAAATGTCCGGAGAAAGAAACTGGGCGGGTTTCTCTTATTCTATTTCTTAAATATTAAAATAGGTAGTTATATATACACTATATTAATGAGAGCTTATTACGAAGGGCAATCAATCCCAATCATTTTTATCGCTTATATACCCAGGTATTCTGCAATATTATATTTTTTTTAATTTATAAAACTAGGTCTTTAATGTGCTCGGGTACTTTACTGTAAAACATATACACTGGTCCATGAAACGTATTGAATGAATAAATGATTAAATTAATGAATGAACTCCTTATTGTGCACAATTAAATTCCTAGCAAAGTAAAAACAAATCTATCTATACAAGGCTAAAATACGTATCTACTAGTTTTTAATTAATACTTAGCCCAAATTTAAAGTTTTTATGTTTCTAACTTAAAAAATGACGATCTTCCATAAAAACTTTCGATCCCTATTTCACCCCCTTGGGGGTAGAATTTCCAAAATTCACGTCACTCACGAAGTTTTTATAAAAATAACACGTAATAAAATAATTGTTATTTTATAGTTTATAAAATAACACGTCTTGCCTGACTGATTCATCATCTCTGAGCGAAAACTGTTCGAATTACAACCATGAAATTTGGTGAGTGACCCATTTTATAGAGTCGATGCCCACAAAGAACTGAATTTTGGAAATTCTACAACTAAGGGGATGAAATAGGAATCGAAAGTTTTTATGGAAGATCGTCATTTTTGAAGTTATACATAAAACTTTATTTTTGTGCTAAGTACTAATTAAAAACTAGTAGATACGTATTTTAGCCTTTCTGAAAATTCTACCCCTGGGGCGGTGAAATGCGGATTAAAGTTTGTATGGAAAAACGTCATTTTTTAAGTTAGTAACAGGAAACTTTATTTTTGGGCTTGTTATTAAAAATGGTTAGTTACGTATTTATGAGTTTCTGGAAATTCTACCCTAAGGGGGTGGAAAAGGGATTGAAAGTTTGTATAAATGTCCTTATTAATGGGCTATAATCAGTAAATATATTAATAACTCCCACGTGAGCAAAGCCGCGGTTAAAAGTTAGTAAATAATAATTATCAACAGCATACGATTATATTCTGTGGAGACGAGACACATGCACAGCAAGATTGTTTTTTTCCTTGTATTTATAAAGTGTGCAATTTTTTTGAAAGAACTTATGTTCTTTTAAACATTAAGTTATTTTTTATAGTATACTAGGACGTTATGTTATGAATATTTATAATTCTCAATTTTTTTCTCTGAGAAGGTCACTTAGGTCTCATGGGGGTTACCCTACTAGGGCGACCTAATTATGGATTCAAAAGTAAATCTTGAACAATTATTTCTTCTAAGTATAAAATAAAATCGCCTTTGTGGTCTAGCGGTTAAGTTGTTGGACTTGGCTGCATGAGGTCCCGGGTTCCAATCCCGGGTCGGGCAACAAAAAGAAAATTGGGTTTTTCCAATTTTCTAAAAAAAATATTGCTCTGGATTGAAAATATGCCCAGTTGGCGATAGGCTTGCCACCTATCACATTGTGGGACTTAGTGGCTTCGACTAGTCGTGGGTGCCCTGGTTGTAACTCTGCCTACCTTTTCGAGGATATGGGCGTGAAGATGATTTTTTGCTTTAGTATAAAATAAAAAGGCCTAGTTTCGTTTTTAACTTTTTTTGTTATATTAGAAGGCAAACAAGCAGACGGATTTCCTGATGGTAAAAAATCACACCGCCTAGAGACGTCAAAGGTGGTAATGGTGCGTTGCCAACCTGATGCCAGGATGTTAGGCCTTGAGCAAGAGTAAGTTTACCGGCTACCTTATCCTCCTAACTCAAACACGTCAAAGTTAAATATGTTTTGTTTATTTTAATTTTCTATTAGAAATCGTTTTAGAGTTCTCTTACGGGTAGGCAGAGAGTATCGAGTACCAAATCTCACGATCCTCCCAGACCTGCCTGGCTTCTTCCACATTCATTACCCTTTTCATACAAACACGCCGATTTTGGAGACTCTTGACACAGCACCCTCGGAATATACTAGAGCGATTTCATCGTGGAATATCAACCTAGGTCACATTCAAATTCAAATTCAAGGTCTCCCCGGGTACCTGCACTCATCCACATTCGAATTGTATATCTGCTTTGTTTATCTTGCATCTGCGATTCTTTCCACATATAAGAAACAGAGGAGCATTCCCTTTCTTGTTTTGACACCAATTCCACTCTTTCTCGGATCTACGCATGTGGTCAGTTTTAGAGTAATGGGCAAAAAATGCTGATTTTACTTAATAAACGTAAACTAAAGCAAGGCTAACTTTACTCTAATACTGATGTTAGCTTCGTGAAATGAAGATGTGTGTCGCTAGAACGACATGTCGATATTTTGAATTAATTAATACTAACCCAAAAACTTAAGTACCTTAAACCTTATCTTAGTAGGAATCGTTACACTTGGTAATCAACATTCTCTGCCTGCCTCTAAAGGAACTTGGCATGAAGGTATGTTTGTATGTAATCAAAATAAAAATGAAAGGCAACATGTTCAAATGTTAGTGGTAGTTCAAACACATAAATTTTAAATTATAAGTTTGATACAGTCAAAGAGAGTTTTATATCTGTAATAAGCAAACGGGATAAACTGTATCATATAACATTTCTCGTAACATAAAACATCCCGCGCCTAAATTTTGTTACGATCGGTCCAGCGGACTAATTCTATTATCTTTCTACAATCCCAAACGAGTTAGCGTTTGAAACTGCAGAAAACGCTAAGATCCCATGTTTGAGACAAACGGTGAATCTACAGTGTCTAAAGAACGTATCATGGATATAGTCTATGGCAAGCGTTTAGAAGGGTCAAAATAATGCCCTAAGCTTCGTCGTGTAGCGGCCACAAACCAAACGGACACAAAAAAATCTAAAAATGGCGTATGTCTACGAAAAATAAATAAAAGCAAACATAAACATATCTCTAAAGTAAATAATTCTTTTTTTATGATATTGGAAGGCAACAAGTAGACAGATTTCCTTGTAAGAAATTCACGCCGCCTAGAGACACCAAAGGTGGTAATGGTGCGTTGCCAACCTGAGGCCGGGATGTTGGGCCTCGAGCAGAAATAAGTTTACTAAAAGAAATAAGTTTAATAAAAGTAGGTTTACCGGCTACCTTACCCTCCGAACCGGAACACGTCATGACGTTATGGCGGCAGGAATAGGAAAGGCGGTGGTACCAATCCGGGCGAGTTTCTGCGAAACTCTACCACTTAGTCAAATGTCACGGTGTTAGCGATGGTAAGCCTATGCTCGCCTTTTACGAGCTGCCTGGCAAGAAAGGCAGATGGTCTATTCTGCAAAGAAGCCCCTACCGACACGGGGAACAGCTTTATATTAAGAAACGATAAGCAGTCTTGATTTTAGTAAAGATTGCTAAACCATTGATGCAGTAAAACACCTGCTATTTTTTAGTTAAACGTATTTGGATCCTGAAAGAGCTCGCATGATGGGTGTGCTCTGTGATCTCACTAGGGCTTTTGAATGTGTTCATCATGATGCTTTGATTAGTAAATTATGCCATTATGAAATTAAGATCAAATTTATAGATGTCATGATCTCTTATTTGAACAATGGTGTTCAGACTGTTAAGGCAAATGGTGAAGTCTCTTTAGGTGCTCCTATAACCATGGGAATACCGCGAGGTCCTATTCTTGGTCCATTTTTACTTACTTGGACTATCTTATTTCTTAAGGAAAAGTCGCGATATCGCATTGTTCATTTATATTCGAATTGAAAACATACATACGTTGTAAGAATAAAGAAGTGAACAGCGCGAAATCAATAGTTGTACGTTGGTGTTATCAATTTCTTTTAAATGGTAATAAAACAAAGTGCTCCAATCAGATTTTCAACGCCTAATATTAGACAAGTAGATACCAATGTACAACTGAATGTATCTAAACAGGTTCTACTTGAGTCCACTGTGTTCTTAGGTAGAGCGATTTATAAGAATTAACAATGGGGCTCTCATATTGAAAAGCAGATAAACAGTATTTATATCCTATCAACATGTAAAAAAAATCTCAAAATACGACGATTTAATGAAAAAATTTAAAACACTGAAAAGAAACGATCGAATATATGCAAACAGAGATAAGGAAATGGGTAAAGTCTTACTAAGCATCAATTTTCCAAATAATCTTTAAAAAACAACATCACAAGTATAAGAATACACTCAAAAACTACCTACATCCGAAGACTGGCAGTTCTCAAAAAAGCTTATATCTGTAGATAATGTTAAATGGACCATAAACAGCTTTAAAACCTATAAATCACCCGCAGGCATGAGTCCTTCAACTGCCAGTTAATGAAATTGGACCTAAACTAGTTAGGTAATATCATCAGAGCAATACATAGAAATAAACCAGGTTCGTGGGGGAGAAGTAAAAGTTCTCTCATATAAAAGCTACGAAAAGGAATAACACGTCGGCTTAGTTATTAGGACCAATAATTCTCATATCACTCTTGCAAAAATCGCTTGAGAGACTAAGTGATTAATATATTATTAAGAATAACATACTTAAAAAAAATTAAGTCTACAACTACAAGTCTGTTGTAAATGAAAATCAGCAGAAAATGCAAAACACACAGTAGACAGTAGTAGAAAAAATGCTCTACAGCAAAAACTATAAATATTAGGAAACTTCGTGCCAAACCAACGAAACTTCAATTACAATGGATTAGAAAACACATAAAAGGTGGATCATTAGGAATTCATGCCGCCGACGAACTGACAAGAAGAGCCTAGGCAGAAAGAATCCTACCCGTACACGTTAATCTTATAACACCCCTCTTTTACGTATCACCTAACCTAACCAAATCAAAGCATGTTTTTCAAACACCTCTGGTATGATTCCTGTGTTGGTGTGGCAGTGCTTTGAAGCAACTTGCCCAGTAGGGATTCACCGCACTTATTCCTGCTACCATCGTGACAGTGTGTGTGTGATAATAAGCCTGTCGCATCAATGATGTCCATAGTCTACGGTCGTCATTTACTATCAGGAGAGCCGTGTGTTTGTTCGCTGTCTTATGTCATTTATTATACAGTGACAAAAACGTCTTGCTGCGCGCAGCCGTCGCGTGGTACACTTTTCTTAAATAATTTGTTTTTGATAACCATTATAACAATTTTGGAAAAGATTTAGTAGAGTTAATAAAAATATTCTTACTCAATGTTTTTCATTTCACTAGAAGAATTAAATCACCAAAGCCTGGACTTAAAATCACTGAGTTACCCTTTTATATTTTTTTGAAAAGTAAATATGTTGCAAATTGGTGGCCCTGTTGGAAAGTTCATGTTCAACAAACATTGATTCAGAAGCCAAGCTTATGATAGAGCGGGTACTTAATTTTAAATTTCCATGCATATTGTGATTTACATAAAGTTATTATTAAAATCCAAAAGAAATTCGGAATCTCGCTGTAAAAAACTAAGAGGTTCATTACA
This sequence comes from Calephelis nemesis, assembly GCA_002245505.1. NCBI lineage: Eukaryota > Metazoa > Arthropoda > Insecta > Lepidoptera > Riodinidae > Calephelis > Calephelis nemesis. The sequence continues at coordinate 12,422 of NJDD01008397.1, read as the reverse complement.
GATGATAAAGACACGATTAGGAGTTGTCAAGATTTAATAAATAAGCAGTCAGTGGCTACTGTCTCGACCGCAGACAAGTTTTCGCAAATGCGAAATCCCAAGTAATTACTATGGGGTACTCATGAGAGGTAATCGTTATTATCGCCACAGAATTAATGTGTCCTGAACTTCCAAAACAAAATAAATAGGCGTACCCTATTATGAAAATCAAGTTAGGTTATGTATTAGGTAATAATACCTCATATTGAATTAAGTATTTGTAGATAATGTCATAGACAAAACGGATATTGGACATCAGAAAGAGTTCATATGCATAATTTGATTGTCACCAATACGTTAATCACGACCTACACACTTTTCATCTTCCCTTGAACATGGAAGTGTCAGCTCCGTCGCTTGAGTCTGTCATTTGACCGTTTAAAATAGACTTGTCCACACACAATGGATACTATAATTGAATGAAAATCTCACAACTGCCTTTACCTAAGTTCCATTGAATCCGACCATATCGAAGCGTTCAGGCGAATACTGTAAAATGCACAAGTGCACAATACATCACTTAGGAACCGCGATCGTGTCCGTGGGTGCAGGACGCGGTCAGCACCGGGGCCGTTCCGCGAGCATTCCCGTCGGCGGAGCGAGCGAGCTAGGCTCGTGCTCAGGCAGGGCCACGACGACTGGGGGCGAGCCAACCGGAGTAATTTGTTTTCATGGCGAACGTGCGGAGCGGCCGCTCGATCGATACTGTTTACGTTACTGTGCAGAGTGCGGACACGTGCGGCCCCCCGTGCGCCGCTCGCCCTCCACGGCCCGCTATAGGCGCCCCCGCTATATGCACCGCCACCGGTTTCGTCCACGCACCGCGCCGGCGCGCCGCTATCGACGCGCGCCGGCCCTTGCGTCACAACTCACGTGACGTCCCTACTCCTAACTCGTATCGCTCCCGTTCACCACGCGTTTCAGTTTCATTAATTATATTGTGGTTATGCAGCCGTAATGCGATATTTGATTTGAAGTTATTTTACATCCAGAATTTTATTTGAATACTTAATAAACAAATAGGTAAAAGTAGTAGGTAACTGTGGATAAATGACTTAGTGTTGTAAAAACATTTTGTTCCGAACGAATTCAATCCTTTGAAAATCCAAAAGAACTGTCAAGCAAAACACGTAATAGATATATTTTGACAAAACGCACTTAAGTTTTCTTAACAATTTGCCAATTTTTGTTGGAGCTCTATAGTATCCAGAGGCAGCGTTAGGGTAGGGTATGGTTGGGCCATCCTAATGTTGGTTACAAAAAGGGACATTCATGCTAATTGGGTTATTATGATTGAAAGAACATATTACAGTAAAAATGTATCTGTTAGTGGGCAGTATTAACTATTAATATTAATTCTTTATTGTTGAAGTGAAACTTCTTTATCGGGGTTGAAAAAAAAGTAGTGTAACATTTTTTCGTTACGCGTCACATTTTTCCGTTATGCGCCATCTTTGTTCTTATCTCTACCACGCTTGATTCGAAGTATACTTTCTCCAGCGGAATAGGGATTGGCAATAAACTTTATTTAACCAATTTCTGTAAAGTTGCATATAATAAATTATTTTTTGAAAAATAACGTCATAAATAAGTTTCACTTCTTCACTCCTTACGAGTGTACGCTAGTACACGCACACATTTTTTATTTTATTACATCGTTTGACTTTTTTCGTATAGGTTTCAATTTTAAATTGTATTTAAGAAGCGCCGTTTAAGTTAGTTTTTTAATAAAGCTGAAACCGATCCTATGAAGAATATTTTCGTAAAAAAATTGCTAAGACCAATAAATAATAAATATCCTTGGACAAGTTACACAAATTGAATCTAACCCCAAAGTAAACAAATTATAAGCTTGTGTGATGGGTGTTAGTCAACGGTACTAACACATAGAAATACTTAAATAGATACCAGAATAAATTGAACCAAACCAATTCTCATTCTAAGCGAACTAACTTTACGTCTAATTCAAAAGAAATGAAATCCAAGCTAAAATATTTTTATTTTAAAATGTTGTCAACACGAAACCATATGGCTTGCATGTTAAAAAATGTAACAGATATCATGTAGAGCCAAGCCACTCTAAGCACTCTGACTCTACAAGGTCTAATTTTACATATAAGTTAATTTACCCTGTGTGGGTCCGGGCTCCTTTGCAGATCCATCTGCCTTCCTGCCAGGCAGCTTGTAAGAGCCGAGTATAGGCTTATCATCACTAGCACCGTGACACCCTACTAGGCGGTAGAATTTCGCAGCGACTCACCCGGATTGGTACGACCGCCTTACCTATTCCTGCCGCCATAATGTCAATGCTTGCCGTTGACGTTGGTACTCCAGTTTGGGGAGTTAAGTAGCCGGTAAACTAACTTTTGCTCGAGGCCTAACATCCCGGCCTCAAATTGGCATCGCACCATTACCAAGTTTGGTGTCTTTAGGCGGCATGAATGTCTTACGTTCAAGAAATCCGTTTGCTTGTTTGCCTTCCAATATACATACATGTATATCTTCACGCTAAGTCCCTTACGGGGTAGGAAGAGAGTATTGAGTGCCAGACCTCACGATCCTGACAAACCTGTCTGGCTTCCTTCATGTCTCTACCCTTTTCAAACAAACACGCCGGTTTCGAAGATTCTTGACACCACTCTCGGATAATATCAGAGTGATCTGATCGTGGAATGTCAACCTTGGTCTCCCCGGGTACCTACATCCATCTACAATATCATAAAAAAGTCGAAATGTGTGGTAAATCTAACCATTATGTTATTATGGGAACTACGGTTTTCTAGCGTACCTAATAGCAAATCAATAATTAATCAGTGAGGTGACATTTTTTTCCTCGCGTCTATGTGACCATAGTGAAACGGTCAAGCCATATTATAGGTTTTAGACTTGCATGTAAAGTTATGTAGTTAGTAAGATCTAGAGTTTTAAAGCGCGAAGTTTCCTTCTACATGACCATGACATATATTTTTTTGTAAAGAGCGAGTCATATGGTCTAGCGGTCCGGCGTCGGACTTAACTTCTTGAGATCCTGGGTTCGATCCTGGGTCGCGAAAAGAAAAAAGTATAGAAAATGTACATTTTCAATTTCCTAATATAAATAACGTTGCCCAGAATTAGATATGTGCCCGGTTGGCTTGCCACCTATTCCTCGGCAGTAGTAGGTGCCCTGGTTTTGCCTCTGACAAGCTATTCAAGAATATAGGCGTAAAGATACTGAATGTACCTTCATATGGTTTTCATTTTCATTTTAGTTCATTTACTGCGACTACGTTTCTTTCCTAGACGAAAGAAGCTGTATAGAAGCTGGCCCTGAATGGTGCCACCGCTTTACATATTTTTGCGGCTTTTTATGGCTCGCCATTAGCGTGTTCCTTGCTAGAGGGTAGGGTAACTGGTGGATTCACATATTTGTTTTAAATTTTCAGCGGGAAGATAGCGATAGCGTTGCTACAGTTTTATATAAAATTTGTATAAAAAAAGATAGGTACCTAGGTAGTTTGCGACAAGGGATGATAAAAGTTTAAAGTTTAATATTTTTTGTTTTTTTTGTACTTAAGCTTTAAACTTACAGTTTTACAAAATATCAGCTTTCTAGAACTTTGTAGATTTGTAGAAACATTTATCCAGAATCTATATATTAATACGTGATATCAAAACTTTGGACCCATTTTAACGAAAATTGCGTGGATGCAAGAGCATAAAATTCGCCTCGAAATGTCTCCAACCGTTTCAAAGTTATGACGAAACACACACACACACAATTCAAATTTACAAAAGCTCTCTTTTATGATATGCTATAGAAGAACTGCAAAGATTACGACGCGTACCTACCTAATACCATAAACTTTTAAAATATGATCTATCAGAAACCACCCAGTTCATTTATTAGGTGTTTGTCATTAAGTATTCATTATCAGAAAATATGAATAGATCTAGTTAAAACGAATCTAGTGAGTCCCAACTCGAACGGCTTAACAACAAACTTTCCACGGTTACATTTGCTATCCTTGACCACCATCATTACACCAGCTCAGTTGTACCAGCACTTCTAACGAGTTTCAACTGTTAGGTCTCGCATATGCTTAAAAGTGAAATACAAGTAAATACCCGATGCTTACGAAGGAACTGCAAATAAGCTGATGACCGTGAACGCCTAGATAGATACTGTATCTAAGAACTATATCAATCACGCCAACTTTCAAATATTAAAAAAAGAAAGGTGTGTGTGCGATTCAGACACATTGGAAGTGAAACTTCAGTAAATCGACAAAAAAATTAGATGAATATATATAATCCTACACATTTTTGTATTTGTGTCTCTTACCTGACGATTTTTCCGTTGCATCCGGTTTGAAATTATAACGTTTCTAAAGAAGTTTCACTTTAAAAAACACAATAAAATCCGTCCATTCGTTGAAGAACTACGACGCCAGAAACATACACACAGACACATCAAATTTACAACACCCCCAGTTTTCTGACGGGCATTAAAAAGTTATGTTTTCCAACTCTTCAACCCAAACACACATCTTCAAAAACATATAATTTTGATTTTATTTCAAAAATCCTGATTGCTAAAGAACAGTAGTAGACCGTCAATAAAACAAATGTTTTGCGTGTAGTGAACTAGATGCGCCAGTTTTTCAGGATATAACCTTCTGCAGAAAGACAATTAAATAAATAAATAATAAATAAATATCCCTGGACAAATCACACAAATTGAATCTAACCCCAAAGTAAGCAAATTATATGCTTGTGTTATGGGTGTTAGCCAACGATACTATTACATATAAATACTTAAATAGATACCAGAATAAATTTAATAAACACCCAGACCCGGAAATGCAGACATCTAAATGTTCATCACACAAATGCCTGCCCCCGTCGGGAATCGAACCCGAGCCTCGCGGTTGGTCGATGTAGTTAGGCGAGTACGCTAGCCACTCGACCAACGAGGCGACAATAATTGGTAGACGGATTCTCTAATGGTACGAAATACACGTCACTTGCAAAGCGGTGGTGCTCATCTTAATCACGCATAAAATATTCTAGATAGTAACTATCTTCAGCTGTTCTGGATGGTAGGAGACACTAGGCAGTTAGCCTGTAACCTTTAAAGAAATCTGGGAATACGCGAGTCAGCATAACATATAATTTTTAGTTATCTTTGACAATGGTCCATTTCTTTACGTAGGTAGGTACTTACCGCTACCGTGCACTTTGCGTAATCAGCCTCGAGGTAATACCTTCAAAGCCAAATATTTGGCACGACATTTTTGTACGGTAGCGGGGAAAGGGGTGAGAGCTTTCGTGACAAAAATTGGTTCGGCTTGAAGTTACATGAAGATTGCTAATTTTGTTTGTAACCTTGGCGGTTTGGTAATAAGTTCGAATTATAATTGAATCGGGAACTTTATAAAGATGCCTATCAACTCGGAAGAAATGTGGGTAATATCAAAATACTTGCTGGTTCAAACAAAAAAAAGTAAAAAGAAACCAGTTTATACAAGTCGAAATATAAGGTCTAGTTATTTTTTTTACAAACAACCCCTTAAAAGTTGGATGCCGAACTGAAGGATTACCTACTTGAGTGCGAAAACCGTAACTTAACGTAACAACTTTTTTAACTTATTTAATTGGTTTTCTAATTACGTAGGTACGTTATAGGTACACTTTAGTTTTTCAATAATTATTAAAAACAAGAACGAAAATGTATTTTTATTATTTAAAAGCCTCAAATTTTTTCACAAAGAAGAATAAACAACTTTTTTATCTTATTTACCTGGTTTTCTAATTATTCACGACATAGGTACACTTTAGTTTTTCGATAAATATTAAAATCTCAATCAAGAATGAAAATGTATTTTAATTATTAATAAACCTCAAAAATTCTAACAAAGGATTACTTACACATATATCCGTGAGACATCGGGCTCTCTGCTTTTAAATAAATGTAAAAAATTAAAAAGTAAAGTTAAAAATTACTTGTGAAAAAGAAAATCAATGTACCCGTTTATTTTTCGCAGTAATTTAACGTCACAATATCAATACGTTGATTTAACAAGTCTTCGCGGTAAAATCGTTCGCGGTAGAGTTTTTCGATGTAACGTAACATCGCAGTATGGAGATGTCGATGAAAGATTTTCGAAGAAACGAAATTCGATGTTACGGTTTTCACACTCAAGTAGGTAACCCCTTACTGAAGGATAGGGTCTCAACAAATAAGTGAACAGTTCACTACACCGACACATCATTCAATCCTATTCTTTTTTGGATCTCGTTGTTACGAATTTCAGAATTTTTTTATTACGTTCACATTTCGACCGCATTTACGCTACTCTTAGGCTTTTTCTTATATACCTAGCTCTCGCTTTCATTCAATAACGTATAATTTTATTTATTTTTTAAAGCTGTTATTAAGCTATATTTTGACTCAACGTGATTCTTTTTGAGTTATTCGCGAAAAAAAAACATTTTAAAAAGTGTTTCTAATGTTTAAAAATTTTAAACATTGAATTGCAAAAAATACTTCGTTAAATATTTCTAAAAAAATAGAACAAATTTCTTCAAATTAGTCATTCTATCCATTGCTGTATTTTATTTTAATAAAAAAAGAAGGAAGCTCCGAGAAAGGTTGACATCTGCCCCTCAAAGCAAAAATAACTAATGACAAAGGGTCAACTTTGAAGTACCTACAAGCTCTGTAGAAACTAAATATTTTTATGAAAACCCGTGCTGATTTAAATTGAGCTCCACCATAATAATTATGTTAGTAGGATTATCTCATACAACTCATACTACAATTGATTTTCTGATCATAAGAACTTTCCCCGTTATATTTTTTGTAATAACCTTGTGGTGATATAAAACTCAATAATAATAATAATATAATAATAAATACTTGATAATAATCGATACAAATAAAGTAAGCTTATTGAAAGTTGTTTTAAATCAGCGGTACTTGAAAATAAGACATTCAAGATGCAATAGTACATGTAATCTTTGATTTTAGATTCATCAGCACAAAGTAAATAAGGGTACTAACGTAATGTCAATACAATTTTTTGCAACTCCAGTTTGGTGACGTTTTTTTCCACTTTTTCTTTGTTCCTACCACTTGACTTTTTCGGCAGTTGCATTTAGTGTTCTGCTAGCTGAATCAGGTTGAGTCCTTGGTCTGAAAATAAGATCGACGATTCGGCAAACTATTTAACCGACTTCTAAAAAAGAAGAAGGTTATAAGTTCAACCCCTACATTATTTTATGCTAATCGATTTTCCGTTAGTTCTGAGGAAATAACATTTTTTTTAGTTTTGATAGACTGTGCTTCCGAGGTGGTCTTACCAAGTCTGGATTTCGTGTACCTAGTAGATGACTTACTTATTGGAATCGAAGTGCTAAGTGCAACTAAAAATCAGTTTTAGGAATAAGTATTAAATAGAGTTTTTGATAATGATATTAATTTAATGTACACGTTACCTTAACATTTAATCCTACTAATATTATAAATGCGAAAGTTTGTAAGGATGTGTGTATGTTTGCTATTCTTTTACGCTCAAATAGCTGAACGGATTCGTCTGAAATTTGGAATACAGATAGATTGTGACTTGGATTAACATACAGGCTACTTTTAATCCCGATCGCAAAACGGGTTTCTACGAAAACGCGGGCGAAACCGCAGGTAACAGCTAGTATAAATATACAGATAAAACCTAAAAATGGGCGAGCTTATCTCAAGCAAGAGAGATTTCTCCTAGCTGACCCGTTAAAAAATTACAAAGACAATCGTTAAATCTATGTAGAGTAAGTGCATAATTTGGTGGCAAACTACACTTAAAAATACTTACATATAAAAATAAAAGATGAATACATACTTAAATTGTATACGCAGATAATTAATACGTATTTAACACAGAAGACCATTAAAAAAATTTGCGAGAGATAGTGTCCATTTAGTAGTTTCACTGGCACGAATTTCCCCACATGAAGCATTCCACAGCTTAATAGCACGGGTAGTGAATGGATGAGAGAAAGAAGCAGATTTACTTATAGAGAAGCGTAACAAGGTTTAAAAATAATCTTGATCATTTTTATCTTCAAAATAGCAACTAATAAGGCTTTATACTGAACCATCCACCATAAGCTTCAATTAAACGGTGTGAAAATATCCCTATGTTAGGAGAATCTTAAGACCTAGCACCCTATTCCTATCAGGAATAGCCCTAAAGTGTAATAACATAAAGATATTGGCGGTATGTCCGTACCATTAGATCTAATGTAACAGACAAAACTACGAGTAGGATGGGTGATGAGGAAGTGATGATTTTCTCAAAGCTGAACAAGCAGGTTCACTTGACCATTTAAGGACTTGAAGATGTCTTAGCTACTTCCGTGTTGGTCCGGGATCCTTTGTAGCTATCTGCCTTTCTGCCAGGCAGTTCGTAAAAGGCGAGCATATGCTCACCGTCACTAACACCGTGACATCTTACTAGGTGGTAGAGTTTCGCAGCGACTCGCCCGGATTGGTACCAGCGCCCTACCTATTCCTGCCGCCATAACGTCAATGCTTGCTGTTGACGTGTTTCGGTGGGAGGGTAAGGTAGCCGGTAAGCTTACTTTTGCTCGAGGCCTTACATCCCGGCCTCAGGTTGGCAACGCATCATTACCACCTTTGGTGTCTCTAGGCGACGTGAATTTCTTACCATCAAGAAATCCGTCTGCTTGTTTGCCTTCCAATATTATAAAAAAAATGGAAAATGCGACAAGAACCAATATTCAAATCTGGTTTATTAAATAGAATCTCCAGTATACACAAATTACACCGACACACACATTGATACGAAAATCATTGTATTCCATCTGTGTACATTTTGGATGCAGCATCTTTTTGTGGTGGGACATCCGAAAGTGCTCATCTGTGACATCTTCTGGTCTTCTTACCTCCTTATGTCAGCAGTTTAACCTGGCTTTGGTCGCGTTGAACAATACAAAGGGTTTTAAATGACAATACATTTTCGCAATGTAACCACACTGATAGATTAAATATTGTATTTGGATTTCGGCTAAGTTGGCAATGTGGATTGAAAGATTAAAAAAAAGCATTACAAAAAAATATTATTAACATCCACATTTTCTAATGTGATATCATGAAAAAATCCTTTACTGTAAAAATAATTAAATTGCAAAGTTTAAAAACATTTTTTCGAAATTGATATTGCAAAATACATTAATACCTGCACCTAGTCCACTTTTTAGCCACCTACTGGCAATTTAGTTTTGCTACAAAAGTGATAGTATTTTTATTTTTACTTCATCATAACTCGAAAGTATCCTTTGATATTTTCCATTGTCGGCGCTTGGTAAATTTTTGTATTCACACTTCACTTGTATCTGCTCGACCTTCGTGGACTGCAGTCAAATTCTCATGATGATGTTACGGTTTCGAAGCGAAACGTACGTTGAGTTTTTAGTAGTGTGTGTATTGTTGGTGCTAAAAACAGTTTAGTGGTGTGTTGTGTGGAGCTGGATATTTTTGGCAGTTTTAGCTTCCGGTAAGTCCAATTCATTCATGGCGTACTGTTTTCCCTGATTTGTCAAGCCATAATACGTATACTTACATTTTTTTTTGGCGGAAAATTGCAAATTAAATAATTTTATTTGTATTTGATATGGAGTGGTCAAGTCTTAGACAGCCTTTTATTTCAAGCTTTCATGCCATAAACGAAAGGAAAGCGGAGAATGTTTGCGTTAAAAAATTGTACTAAAACGTGATGTTGTGTCTTGAGACACACCGTTCGAAGGTGGAAGATCTTGAGCGTCTTAGATCGAAATAGCGATACAGTCTCCATTAGACCGTAAAACTTTTTGAATCTAAGCTGCTTAGATATATAAATATATATATAATGTTCAACGCTCTTACATGTCTAGGTCTTACGCTTGATCTAAGCGTCGGCAGCTCATGTATGCGAGACGCCAAGAAGAAAAGGCCAAAATGAAGCTTTCCTGCATCTATACTTACGTGTTGGCCAGATTTATTGTGCGACATGCAATAGAGTCTTCAAGACAAAATTCGGATTTGCCAACCACATCAGAGTCCTATGCGTGTTCAGAACCCAGGTGAAGCATTAGAGTCACCGACGCCGTTTCATGTAGGCACATCTAAAGATATTATACCATATCAGACGCATGTAGGTCTATAAAATTGACTTGAGCCAGCAAAAATTCTATAGCTGAGAGTGTCAAGTAACACATTAACAGGAATGAAAAATTTTCAACATATTTTAAGTCTTAAAATACTACATTACATAAAATATTGTAGAATATGCAAAATCTATGTGGTCACCTTATTAATCTATTGACAAAAATATAAATTTAATAATACTTTTTACTACAAATTCAAACATCAATAATTGTAGATCATATAGAACTAAACTTAAATCTGGAGGAAAGGGGAATGATTTGCGATGTGGTCCTCTTATTCAACATATGCCGTCGTTTGGATTGAACCAGCCTTCTTGCCAGTTATTCACGGGCAAGTATTT
>NJDD01008396.1:75414-85453 GCA_002245505.1 Calephelis nemesis | reverse complement strand
CATGGTCATTGCCAAGAAATATTGCAATAAAATGGGAATAAAACAGTGTGTTGTGGACTCAACTACTGCTCCCATGGTTTTAAGTGTTATTAATCAAAGAATGGCCTCGCAATGGGAATGGAACGAGCTTTGTGGAAAAGGTCGGACGTAATGTCTAAACTAAGTTTTATGTCATGAAATGTAGATAGAATATGGTTACTGGCTCTGGTAGCGACAGAGCATTAAGTGTCCACCATTGCATTATCGTCAAATTATACAAGAACAGTTATGAGTTTTAAAATAATTGGGTGACCACCTGCTGGTCCGAAGGTACACGCTTAATGACGTTGTTCAAACTGACTAGAGTCCAAGCACACCTAATCATACGAACAACCTTTGTCATATTGTACTTGTAACTAGATCATACGTCGTAGTCTCGTAGCATCAATACTAGCATGGGCCCACGACTGCACCCACACGACTAGTAGCTTCAGCAGGTTTTTTTTGGATTCAAGGTCAAGGAAACCTATGAAGCGTGGCTTAGATTTCAAGTGACTTCAAGTTGATGTCAGGATGATTATATAATGCAACAAATATCTACCTGCCATGCAACTCACAAGAGGTAAAGGAGACGAAGTAAATGCATATTACTTGGTTCATATATTGGTTTATAATTCGCTATTTTAATATCTTTGTACTGCTTTTTTTACTATGAATTCTGTGGTCGATTGCTTTTGGTGTGTTTCAAGTTTTAGTTCAAAGAAAAAGGATTAATGGTCTAGACTTAAATGTTGAAATACTAATAATATTAAGATCTTATTGTTCCAATCACTCAAAGGTTTCCCGAAGTATTGCTGAACACGGACAAAACCACAACAAATTAATAAAAGGTAAAAAAAGGAAAAAAAAATAATCTTCACGCCCATATTCCAAAAGCGGTAGGCAGAGGTATAGCCAGGGCACCCACGACTAGCCAAAGACACTAAGTCCCAATTAAAAGGTGATAAATGATAACGTAAGATGATAAACTGTATTCAAAGTATGTCACACACAGTCGCTGACACGAGGGCCGGGCTATCTAGTTTATTCATTTAGTTTATCTAGCTGCCTATGACTGGGGCAAATGTTACAACTGGAAGACGTAGTGGGCCCTTCGAGATCCTTACCTATACTTCTACCAACAAAAATATTCTGGGTTTGATCTCACAACTGTGTCAATCTGATAATCCTGTTAGAAATTTTTATACACTTTTTTAGTTCTTTAAAACATCGAATATACATATCGTAGCACCAAAATACGTATCATTATATACTATTAACATCCCTATATATCCCTGGACGAATTACACAAATTGAATCTAACCCCAAAGTAAGCAAATAATACGCTTGTGTTATGGGTGTTAGTCAACGATACTAATACATAGGAATACTTAAATAGATACCAGAATAAATTTAATAAACACCCAGATCTAAACCTAAATGTTCATCACACAAATGCCTGCCCCCGTCGGGAATCGAACCCGAGCCTCGTGGTTGATCGGTGTGTTGGTGCACTCAACTAACGAGGCATACGACTAATAAATATTGAAATATAATCAAGTAAACATATATGAGATTGGTTATTAAGACGCCTAAAAATTTTTGAACTCTCTCTTATCTATTTGGTTGTTACTAAATCAATCTTAACCGGATCATCACCATTTCAATGATTTGCCAACTCAATAAACTTAAAATATAATATCATGAATACTCGAAGGCATCCTCGCGGCAGTGAACATTAGCAAGCCGTTTTCTTATACTTTTTTGTTACCTTCTATATATATATGCTATGCTAATATATATGCTTAGTTATTTTATTTTATAGCCAAAAATTTATGCATTGAGGGAACCTGTAGTTCACATTTAGTAAAACATTCAATTGATGCCTTTTGAAGTAAAATAGTCGATAAAAAAAAATTACATCGACTGTATTTCTAATAAAGTTAATACCCACTCTCCCGCCACCGAACACTCCGAAGGTCACGCGACAAGGTCTAGGTACCTAATTATACCGGACCCCAACTAAATGTTTGCGTTAAATTTGGCTATAGAATTACCATTACAAATACAACTGAGGATCTTTAATTTTAATATTGTTCTACTTTGATTTTGACCGCCTTTATCTTTGTTTCGCGACGATGGTCGAGAGGTGAGAGTCCTAGTCCTCACCGCCGAGCCCCTAGTTTGATATCTGACATAGACAAATTTTTGAATAATGAATAGAGATGACTGTATATCTGGATCTAATTTTCCATAAAGCTTACTTCGGTATCGGTATTCGGTATTCGGTAAGTTACATATAAAAATAAAAGTCTATTTTCTTTTATTGTCGTATCACAGAACAATTAACCTACTTCTTTTTTTGTTGTTAGTTATTGTCAAAGGACAGTTCTTATGAAAGAATGGTTTAACAGCTATTGAGAAAATAAAAAACAACGTATTGAAAAAGCAGAAGTTAAGTGAATACCGCAAGATATTGTTTTAGAGTCATTGCTTTTTTAATGTACATAAATGATCTGCCCAATGTTATCCATAATGTTACCATTTCATTTGTTAATAATAATAAAACCTTCCTGATGAGGCGCAAAAATATTAATAATTTAGATGAAAAAACAACAAAAACATAATATATATAGATTTAAAGATAATATAGGTTTGACTAAATTCCTAAAAATAGAAATTGTTATTTTTTACAATTGCATATTGATACACGATATAACATAGGTATATATATGTATTGAGAAAAATAAATTCATAAAATTCATATTTAGGGAAAGATTTACATTTAAGGAAAATCTGTAGGTAGGGCATATATTTTTATAAAAACATCATTATTTGTTTCGATCAACCTGAAATATTAGAAACACCGAATTTAAGAAACCGTGATAAACTAATACAAGTTTAAATTCAAATTTTTCATATAATTTAAAATCACTTCCATTAAAAATATTTCGAAACCATATATTTGACTTGCTGTTAAAGAAAATATAGTAAAGCATAAAAGTATAAATAAAAAAATAACTGTAATATATAATTGTTAACAAATAAAATTAATGAAATCATGGTTGCTAAGGAGTTTAGTATATTCTTTCACATGATTTACTGAATTATACAGAAATTTAATTATATTGAAAAAAAAAACATTGGAGGACCGGGTCGCTTCGCTTATAACGTAGGTTTCAAGGAATAAGTTTGGCTCATATTTATAATTAACTTTTTTTTAAGTCAAACAGAAAGAAAAAAGCAAGCTTATTTTTTATGCAATAAGTCCCATGGGAAAAGCTAAAAGACATTTTAATCGCAGAATTTTCCATATGGGTATTTTTTGTTATTTTACTGAATTATTTATACTGAATATATTTATACTGAACACGGGCTAAAAATTTGAACAACTATATTGAAAAGACCTTAAATGTTACACTATCCCATACCATACCCAAGTATATCAAAATGTGCTTACTTTGGGTTAAAATGAAGTCAAACAATTTGTTCATGTATTTTTTTTGTTTTTACGTATACATATATACTAAACATTAACAAATTACTGAGTAAGTTTTGTACATCAAATTAATTATTCCACAATTATATCACTGGTATATATAAATAAATAATATCTCTTCTTGTCAAGTTACACAAATTAAATCTAACCCGAAAGTAAGCAAATTATATGTGTTTTGGGTGTTAGTCAACGATTCTAATACATAAAAATACTTAAATAGATACCAGAATAAATTTAATAAATGCCCAGATTTAGAAATGCAGACATTTAAATGTTCATCACAAAAATGCCTGCGCCCGTCGGGAATCGAACCCGAGTTTCTCAGTTGATCGATGTAATTAGGCGTGTACGCTAGTCACTCGACCAACGAAGTGGTCGATTATTATTCAAACAGACATATAATTTAATACTGTAAACTTCTTTCTGCGTAAGTTTTGCATACATTAGGTATTTGGTTAATAATAGTTACTGGCGACTAAATACGTATTTTTGCACTTTTTTAGAGTTTTTGTTTATTTGTCAGGGTCTTGGCCGTGCCTTATGTCAAACCTATGAATTTGGCAGTCGGATGCACAGTTATGACTTGTAGAACAATAGCCATTTTTTTTATTCCAGTATCGAAGAAAATGGCATTACCTAAGTAGCTTATACAGAAATAAACTAATTGCAACTTAGAACTAATTGTAGTTAATGAAGATGTCACACGATTTCATTAATTTTGTCGACCATCTTGAGAAGGAGAGTTTCTCAATTCGACTATACATTTTGTAATTAATTTTTTGTATGTTTGAGATGCGATTACTTCGGATTTTGATAAATCTTTTTTTATAATGCCGGTCACATTTAAAAAGAAAACACACAAATTTAATCTTTGTGTTTGGCGTTTTGGGGATCACAATTCCGAAAAGCGTTCACGAGGGTGCACACACACATACACATCTTTATTGGCAAACCCCCTCCGGAGTAGACAAAAGGCATCCATTTGCTGAATGTCACGATCCTTGCAGTTCTGCTTAACTTCCTGTGCTTTCATTACTGTTCATGTAAACACGCAGGTTTCGGGAACTCTTCACTCAGTCTTCGCATGATCTCCAGCTATTTGATCGCAAAATGTTTATTCTTTACCTTTGGCGATCTAAGTCTCCGAGGAAACCTACATGTATGGACCATCCACATCTGTTTTGTGAAATTTTCATCTGCCTATTATTTTTAAAAGATTGAACCAACGAAAAAATTCTTTCCCCTCTTTTACACTAAAACTTTCTTTCAAACTCCCCTTTCTCCCGTCTCGCTGCCGCAAATGCGGTCAGCGAGCGTAACACCACGTATTTCCGTAGCGCTTTTCGACAACATTTAACCTATATTGATTTATGCTTTTTCTGACATACTCAACTTCATAATGTAATGTTATATAAGATAAGCAAAACGTTGGTACGTCCAGTAAGAATAGTTTTAATGAATGACCAATTCGCAGTCACCTCAGTAACAGTACCAAAGACACATCTGTTCATCCGACCATGCACTAGAGTGTGACGAAGCATAATAATACGAGTATGTAAAACGGTTACATGCTTTACAAATATTTGTAGATTATTGTACCAAACCATTAAACAATAAAGTATTCGTAATTTAGCCGTCTTATACGAACTCGGCGGTGTGTTATGAGCATACCTATAATATGTATCAGTTTTGCTTATTCCTCAGCCTAACGTTTCGCATTTACGGTCGACAGGTCAACGTTAGCATGGAGGAGTGCCCGTGGGAATGTCGGGTACCACGGCCACCTGTCGCGACCCACTCGCAAACCGTCAAATATTAAACAGGTTGCCGTAAACTACCACTGAATATTCATGGCGCGAAAATTGACACATAAATATAACATTACTAATTGCACTATCTCATTATCTTTATCTTTTTATGAAACATTTAAAATGATACACATGTGGTTTCCCACGATCGTGTTCCAGAGATTATTTATTAAGTTTTGCTAGATTTAATAAAATTTTGGTGAAACATATCCTATGAAATTTTTTACGTTCAAAATAAATTATTTGGACAGTTTTGATATTTGCTCGGAAACTTTACTTTTTTTGTTCAAATATCATAATTTTGTAATTAAAGTAAGAGTTTACCTTCACGCTTCTATCCCCGAATAATTAGACAGAGCTGCAACCAAGACACCCATAATTGGTCGTCCCACAGTGTGGTAGCAAATCTATAGCCAATCGGACATTTACCTTCTCAATCCAGGTACTATTATTTTTATGAGAACACTGAAAAATACTTTTGGAGTTGCTCGAATCGGGAACCAAACCCAGGTGGTCAATCTATGTTTACGTACAACTTAAATATGTTCTTCTTCTAAATACTCAGAGATTTTGTATATATTGTATATTTACAAATATATATTATAATAGATTTTCTAACAAAATGCTGTTTAAATACATTTTTAAACTTATTCAAAGCTTTGTCTTTAATAGCTCTGGCGAGCATATTGTAGAAACGTAGAACATTGACCCAGAAAAATACTAATTTTATGGAGACGTGTTTTATATTTTAATAGATAATTTTAAAGAACAGTAGATACATACTATAAAAAATAAAGGGATATGATGGATAGAAGTAATGAAAGGTAACATTATTATTATTTAAGATTGTAAATTAGAAACGTAAACGATTAGAAGAATTTCGTGATATCCTTCGACTGTACACAACAAAATGTTAATGCTGCCTCCTGAATCCTTAAATCGAAACAAGACAATGTAGAGTTGACTGGTCTTAGCA
Source organism: Calephelis nemesis (assembly GCA_002245505.1). NCBI lineage: Eukaryota > Metazoa > Arthropoda > Insecta > Lepidoptera > Riodinidae > Calephelis > Calephelis nemesis. The sequence continues at coordinate 79,152 of NJDD01008396.1, read as the reverse complement.
ATAAGTAAGTCAATGGTGCCACATCGAGCCGTAGCAGGTCTCTACCACCTGGTCTGACAGATTTACACTTGAATAATAATCCAGCAATTTAAATAAGTACTAATTATAATTCGAATAGACGATAAAACGAAAACTGCTTCGAAAATATATCATTTTTTTATCAATAACTCATTGAGATCATTAAAAAGGTAAATGCGAATATTAGTGACGGAATATGGAGGACGGCGCAGATGTTAGGGGTGGCTGGCGACCATGACCACGCAAACCCTTCGCCGGAAACACGCGTGGTCCCTCTGGTGACGTCAAACTTACTCTTGCAGTTATGTTTAAAACAACTAATTCTAAAGTTATTTTTTATTCATTTAAGCGCAATAAACTGCAAAAACCCACTTTGATTTCAATCATGTGTGGCTATTTTTCTCGATTTCACTGAGATTCTGTCATCAGATCTAGACTTGGTGACAATGTGAATACTTCGAGAGAACCCTTTTTTTGAAAAAAAATTAAGATTTTAAATTATTTCGGCTAATTCTTACCAAATAACGAAAAATCGTTTAACATCTCATCCTTTTTTAAAAGTCTGTTAATAACAAATCACGGCCTTACAAAACCCTGCTGCCAGAAAGGGTGTAGGTTCGAGGCATCATTGTGTTTTATTTCGGAGAGTAGACTTAAATCCCTAGTTACAGTTTGGCAACCCACCATTACCAATAAATAAATAAAATATATCTGGACAAATTACAACAATTTCTATAATTCCAAAAACATTTTTGTTATGGCTAGTTAGTCAACGACACAGAAATTAAATTATGAAATATGTACTGTCTGCTTTAGAGTTGTCTGAAAGTCGCTGCTATACCAATTAGGTGCAACGATTTTGTGACTTTTGAAAGTTAAGTCTTTTTTTTGGTAAAAATGTTCAGAAAAATTGACAGATTTCCCGGGTTACATGTTTTATTTGAAAACTGTAAACACTATCAGTCAACTATCCAATTTTAAATGTATGACGTCAAGAGTTCCGATGACATTTTGCAACTTGTAAGTGCTTTAATATACAGAAATTTGAAAATTAAGTCGTTTTTTTTGGTAAAAATGTTCAGAAAAATTGACAGATTTCCCGGGTTACATGTTTTACTTGAAAACTGTAAACACTATCAGTCAACTATCCAATTTTAAATGTATGACGTCAAGAGTTCCGATGACATTTTGCAACTCGTAAGTGCTATAATATACAGAAATTTGAAAATTAAGTCGTTTTTTTTTGGTAAAAATATTCAGAAAAATTGTCAGATTTCCCGGGTTAATTGTTTTACTTAAGAACTGTAAACACTATCAGTCAACTATCCATTTTTAAATGTATGACGCCAAGAGTTCCGATGACATTTTGCAACTTGTAAGTGCTATAATATACAGAAATTTGAAAATTAAGTCGTTTTTTTGGTAAAAATGTTCAGAAAAATTGACAGATTTCCCGGGTTACATGTTTTACTTGAAAACTGTAAACACTATCAGTCAACTATCCAATTTTAAATGTATGACGTCAAGAGTTCCGATGACATTTTGCAACTCGTAAGTGCTATAATATACAGAAATTTGAAAATTAAGTCGTTTTTTTTTTGTAAAAATGTTCAGAAAAATTGACAGATTTCCCGGGTTACTTGTTTTACTTAAAAACTGTAAACACTATCAGTCAACTATCCAATTTTAAATGTATGATGTCGAGTTCCGATAACATTTTGCAACTTGTAAGTGCTATAATATACAGAAATTTGAAAATTAAGTCGTTTTTTTGGTAAAAATGTTCAGAAAAATTGACAGATTTCCCGGGTTACTTGTTTTACTTAAAAACTGTAAACACTATCAGTCAACTATCCAATTTTAAATGTATGACGTCAAGTTCCGATGACATTTTGCAACTTGTAAGTGCTATAATATAGAGAAATTTGAAAATTAAGTCGTTTTTTTTGGTAAAAATATTCAGAAAAATTGACAGATTTCCCGGGTTAATTGTTTTACTTAAGAACTGTTAACACTATCAGTCAACTATCCAATTTTAAATGTATGACGTCAAGAGTTCCGATGACATTTTGCAACTTGTAAGTGCTATAATATACAGAAATTTGAAAAGTAAGTCGTTTTTTTTTTGGTAAAAATGTTCAGAAAAATTGACAGATTTCCCGGGTTACATGTTTTACTTGAAAACTGTAAACACTATCAGTCAACTATCCAATTTTAAATGTATGATGTCGAGTTCCGATAACATTTTGCAACTTGTAAGTGCTTTAATATACCGAAGTTTAATTAAAATGAATGCATTAATTAATTTGAAATTCATTGCAGTAATAATACCGACATATAAACCACCATCATACAAATATGTTTTTTACAAAGTCATACCTTAACTAGTAGATAAATAGTTGTCTACTTTAACCCAACCCTACGTAAAACTTGATAGTAGGTATATAAAATTATATTAAAATTAAGAATCAACGTATGTCAGTGTAACGATAGGGGTACTTTTAATCGTGCTGCACAAGAAATATTAAGGATTCGAAGTTTAGGGTTCTTAGCTTGTTCGTTATGCTTTACACATTCGTGTTTTATGTTTTTCCATAATTTGTTCAGTTAGAAGCAAAGTTTCGAAATGATTGTAAGATTTGGCGGAGAGCTGGTGAATTCATTTGTGGTACAGACGAAAACATACTGCAATATCGTGCTTTTTTTATGATATTGGAAGGCAAACAAGCACACGGATTTCCTGATGTTAGGAAATTCACGCCGCCTAGAGACACCAAAGGTGGTAATGGTGCGTTGCCAACCTAAAGCCAGGATGTTAGGCCTCGAGCAAAAGTAAGTTTACCGGCTACCTTACCCTCTGAACCGGAACACGTCATGACGTTATGGCGGCAAGAATAGGTAAGGCGGTGGTACCAATCCGGGCGAGTCACTGCGAAACTCTACCACCTAGTCAGATGTCACGGTGTTAGTGACGGTGATCCTATGCTCACCTTTTACGAGCTGCCTGGCAGGAAAGCAGATGGTCTATTCTACAAAGGAGCCCGGACCAACACGGGTAAGGTTTAAATAAAACTTAAAAGTAATTGAATGTAAAAGGCTGTAAAGAGAGAACAAATAGGTTTTATTTGGCAAGCTAAGTGATCCGCGGGCGGGAACTGTCCGCAAATATCTCTGTTTACCCAGTCCCTGATGTAAGCTGGTCAACGAGCTGCTCAACACGTACCACGGTAGGTACTGGTTATATATTTATTTGTTATATTTTGCTTGTGGTGTTATCGTCAATGAACAGACGTTCATAAAAATGAAAAGCAAAAAAATTGATTTCTGTTAGTAAGATAACATTTTCCATTTTTGACACACAGTACCTACACTAAGTGTTGACTAGTGTTGTTGGTAGCGCTTCCACTTCCAATTCCTTCAATTTCAATCCTTAATAATTTTAAATTATTTTTACTTTACATAATTAAAATTGACTAATAAATGTGATAAAGTGTATGTGTGTGTGTGCTTGTGTGTGTTTTTGTGTGAACACATGCATCAGTTCACTATAATTTATCTTTACGAACTTTTCTCTTACTTCGAGACTGAGACTTTTTAACCAATTCAAAATTATGCTTTTGATTTCTTTAGAGTAAAAAAAAACAGAATTGAACAAAAAGGATTGTAATGACGAATTACGAATAATTGCTGATTTACTGCTTTTTCATGAATAATTATTCA
>NJDD01008396.1:49812-70735 GCA_002245505.1 Calephelis nemesis | reverse complement strand
CCTGGCCCGAACCTTTTCAGTAGTTCACGTTTGTTATATTCAGTCGTCGTGTAGGTACATAATTGACAAAGTGACATAACCTGTGTAAAACGTCAGCGTGACAGTTGCGGTGGGGCACGAAAACCGCGAAAACCACATGGTGGCATTGATCAGTAGATCTACATTTGACACAGTACATATTACATCCAAACGACTATGTAGAGGTTGCATTACGATGCAAACTCTACTGGCTGTTTAAAAAGTACATTTGAATTTTAAAAAAGATAAAGAACGCAAAAAGATACAAGAGAATCACAAGTCAATAATTAATGATCGTAAAAAAAATTAAAACATGAAAAGAAAATTGTAATAAGAAAATATATACGATTCCTTTAAATAAAAGTATTTTATTAAAAAAACAATTAAATAACACGTCCCGGTGTTACAGTACATAATTACAAAAGTGGGAGTTTATATGTATATCTATCGACATACGTTACAAATATGTAATATACGATATAGCTTTTGCTTGTAAAATCAAAAAAAAATGTATGGGTATTTGTTTAATTATCGATTTATTAGCGAATCACCGAAAATACACTGAGCAGTATAGATATAATTTTGACTTTTTGCGGGAAGAATCCAGTTTGAAGTAAAGTCCAAAAGTAACTATGTAGGTATATACGAATTTTGTCCATCGGTAAACGGTAAACGTCGGACCCTAGGTTAAATGTGTCACGGTTTCCCTTTAACATTCGAGAACATTCGACAAGTTTTGTTTCCTCAAAATATGTTCACTTCTAATGGTAAGAATTGCAAGGTATGATAAATCGTAGCTTTTGATGTTATTTATATTTCCAACCTTACACTAGAAATATTGTAAGCTTCTTGTCTAAGTGTCTCTACCGGCTACACTACAAGCACAGACATTATGGCGGCTGAAATAATCGAACCAGTGAGATACCAATCCAGGCCGATTCTGACGAGATCTTACAGCCTAGTCTTACTAACTGCACTAGTACACACGCAATGCAAAATACTAAATGATTACATTAATTAATAGTAGTACCACAGTCTTAGAATTCTTTATACTGTGGTAGTACGGTGTCATCGGCACATTATACGTCACAAAAATATTTTTTCTATTTATTGACTACAAACAAATGTTACATCTGCGGAATCGGTGGCAACTGATACATTATCACAATACTGGGAAAGCATGGATGACCAGAGATAGTGGGGCGACCAGAGTTGAACGCTCAGGCCGGCCGCTGATTTACTGCCGCGGCCCTGCTAGCGCATACATTTGTTACGTCATAAATCATAACACATTGCAGATACTACTAATTGGGATATATACACATACAGCTGCATGATTACATTGGTGAACCCTATTATTTTCATATTATATTATACTCATAAGTGTAATCTCCAAAAAAAATAGTATAGCGCTTCTCATTTATTCAGTCTTGTTTTTATATAATGTACTCAAGGAACTATTTTAAATCACCGCCAAGCAGCCAGAGCCAGACCAAGCGGAGGCACCAAACATCATCACGCCAGTTTGACAGGGCAGTGTGATGGTGAGTCAGGTGCGACTATTCCCTGCACTCACTTTCTTCACCTTAACAGTGTTATGGTAAAAAAATTGCTATCCTGTCGTATCTTCTAATATGTAGGTATAAAAATTACTAAAATTATTTCTTAACCGTCACACTAGTGTTACAGGGCAGTGTGAAGGTGAGTGGGGCGCGAACATATCGCCAACGACACGTAAGGGTTCACGTTTGAAATAGAACGAATGTAATTAGATACATGGAACAGGAATTAATGTAATTAGATAAATAGTTGTGTCAGTAACAATAAGTATAACAAGTACCTTCCGTAAAAAATAATTTATATGTAGACGTTTGATTACAACAAGAATATCGTAACAAAATATTATCGCTAGGTCTCCAAATACATTTATTTTTTTATTTATTATCATAGTTAAAACTATTACACGCCTATTTTCTCTACAGATATTTCTTCTGTCCTTTTTATTCTATTTTAATTGTAAGATAAAGGAAGTAAAGGTTCATGCAAAATTAAAGACATACCCTAGAAACCTCTCGTAATTTACACATATATTAACATAACTTACGACACAACATGGAGACGTCTGAACAAAATTGGATTTCTTTTTGTTTAAAATTTTTATTGTTATTTTAGTAAATTGTTTAATAAGTTTAATAAGTTTATGTTTAGCTTGTTGTTCACGCAAGCATTAGGATTATACAATATTCGTACTCGTGTTGTTGGACTAACGTTTGTATATTGGTTATGTAACGGAATAACATTACGTCGGCTGTATTTGGGTTACATTGTTGACTTGTCAACCTCTAGCCCAATGGTGGGCAAATTGCGGCCCGCAAGCCGGATTCGGCCCTTGAGAGGTTTTAATCCGGCCCGCCGAGGGTTTGTTTTAGAAAAATATTAAGCTCCTTAAACAATTAATGGTCGAAATGTTAAAAGACAATTGAATTTTGAACAACTAAGATACCGAATCGATACTTCAAACCTACATATTGCGAATGTCACATGTTAAATATGTTATATAATAATTTCTCCATCTTCATAAATAGATTTTATTTTAATAAAGGATTGTAAAATAAAATAAAAATTGCCTTATATTATCTTTATACAACGTTTTATAATCGTAATATTTACTGCTATTTTTAGGTGTTTTAATAAACCGGCCCCCCTCAAGATCAATTATAATTTACTGGCCCGCCACTTGATTTTTTTAACTTACCGGCCCGCGGTCAAAAGAATTTGCCCACCCCTGATCTAGCCTGAAGGCGAAATAAGTATAGTACCAACACACCTGCAGGTACATAGGAAACTACATAGGTCATTGGGGGAATATTCTAGTTTTAGTGTCAACTGTGTCAATACCCCGAGCTTGTTCATGGAAGCAATGATTATTTTAATGAAATAACGCCATTATCGAAAACGATTAAATTAAACAATCTTTGTTTTTATAATATGTAACAGATTAATTGGGTACAAGTGTACACTTTGCACAAAAGTCACAAAAATGTTTTTCGGAAGGCTTTTTCTTAACATTTTTTTTTAGAAAATCAAGTGAAGTGGTAATTTAAATTAATTTTAGATTTTACAGTATTCGATATGAATAAATATATAATTGAAGGATATCAGTTCCCAAGGTTGTAAGAGTTTAGAAAAAACTGATATATGTCCTGGAACATGTCATTTTTGTCCGAAGCAACACTTAGCAATAAGAGCCAAAAATATTATTTTTTATTTTTTTATGAAATTGGAAGACAAACAAGAAGACATAGGGTAAAATCTAATCAAAAACCTACCAAGTAAAAAATCAAATCTTTTGCAAAGTAATATGAAAATGTAACCTAAAAAGCAAAGATGTTTTGAATATTGATAGCCTCTGAATTTGTGACTTTACAACATGTTAACATGAATGTCAACTAATAACATACTGGACTGTGCTTTGGTTGGAGATACTGAATTTATGGTCGTTGCAATGGCATGAAGCAAAAAGCTATTCGGAATCGCTAGTGGGGAAGTACAATAGTCGAATTGCCTAAAAGGAATTATGTACTAACATGTTTGTATTTATTAACATTAACTCTTGGACTATGCATATGTATGCCACTGGCGTAACTTATAAATGATTCAAAAGCATACTTATTTATGTAAGAAACTGGAAGACAGAGAGCTAAGATTTCTAAAGCAATGACAAACGCGTCCGCACCTGAATAACCATCAACCGTTACACTTGCTGTCCATTTGATTGTGACAAATTTAAATTTTATGGCATATTGTTTTATTTAGAAAACAAGTTACTTAATTGTATTATAATCATGATTTCTGACAGGTCTTTTTCTTATATTTTATTTGATATCACGAAATCACAAAGAAGCTAAATAACCTTCGAGTTAGAATTGAAGATATTTCATGTTTGAAAAGCAAATAATAGCTATATTTTGACCACATCGTTGGTCGAGTGGCTAGCGTACACGCCTAAATACATCGACCAACCGCGAGGCTCGGGTTCGATTCCCGACGGGGGCAGCGGGTGTGATGAACATTTAGATGTCTGCATTTCCGGGTCTGGGTGTTTATTAAATTTATTCTGGTATCTATTTAAGTATTTCTATGTATTAGTATCGTTGACTAACACCCATAACACAAGCATATAATTTGCTTACTTTGGGGTTAAATTCAATTTGTGTGATTTGATTTTCCTCCGTTTTTTGGGATCTGAGAATAAGGATCTAAGATAAAAAGTAAAACCGTTTTGAATTGATACTTTTAAATAAAGATTTGTAATTATTAACACCTGTATTTAATGTGACATCACAATAATTTAACTGGTGGTAGAGTGCTCTGAAGCAACTTGCAGGGATTCACCGCCTTATCTATTTCTGCCACCACAATGAATCTATCACGTTCAGACCCAGAGGATAGGGTAGCCGGTAGACTTGCACGCAGTTGATAGCGACAGACCTCTTCAGAATCTATGCTGTCCATAGGCCACGGTTGCCTCTTACCACCAGGAGACCCTTGTGCTTGTTTGCTGATAACTGGTATAAAAAATAGAAGGAGTTATACCTATACTTGAGATACATGAGACGTTTCTGCGGTTGGAAAAAAGTAATACAAGTAAGGAAGCTGTACCTACCTAAATTCAAAATCTAAAACTAGGTCTAATAAGTAGGTATAATATATAAAAATATGTTTTCCCCGTGTTGGTCCGGGCTCCTTTGTAGAATAGAGCATCTGCTTTCCTGTGCCAGGCACCTCGTAAAAGGCGAGCATAGGTTTGCTGTCATTAACTCCGTGACACTGACTAGGTGGTAGAGTTTCGCAGCGACTCACCCGGATTGGTACCACCGCCTTATTTATTCCTGCCGCCATAATGTCATGACGTGTTTCGGATCGGAGGGTAAAGTAGCCGGTTAACTTACTTTTGCTCGAGGCCTAACATCCCGGCCTCCGGTTGGCTACGCAAAATTACCACCTTTGGTGTCTCTAGGCGGTGAACATTTTTTACCATCAGGAAATCCGTCTGCTTGTTTGCCTTCCAAATATGTACGGAATATATATATATATATGGATGTAGATGCATGAAACTAATGTGAAATAGTAAATAATTTGTTAGTGATATAATTAGTAGGACGGCAGTAAGTCATCACTTGGTGCTATCAGACCGACACTAGGCGGTCTGTGCTCGCCCGTACCTACCTACCATACTGTACACTTCCACAAATTAATTACACTGAGTTACCCTACGAGACAAAGAGGCTCCGGGAGCATCCAATTGCTGAGCGAGAAAAATATGTAATACATACATATCTTCACGCCAAGTCCCTTACGGGGTAGGCAGAGAGTATCGAGTGCTAGACCTCATGATCCTGACAAACCTGTCTTGCTTCCTTCACATTCATTACCCTTTTCATACAAACACGCCGGTTTCGGACCCTCGGATAGTGTCCGATTGATCTGATCGTGAAATGTCAGCCTTGGTCTCCCCGGGTACCTACATCCATCCACATTCGCATTGTATATCTGCTTTGTCAATCTTTCATCTGTCATTCTTTCCACATGACCGAACCAGCGGAGCATGCCCTTTCGCATTTTAACACCAACACTTTCTTTCAATCCCACTCTTTCTCGGATCTCATTGTTACGAATGCGGTCAGCGAGCGTTACGCCTTATTAAATATGTACTAATATCACAATTACCGAATATTCGAACTTCCATGGATGAATAACATTAATAAATTATTTTTAATCATCCCTAAGTTTATGTGTTTTTAAACTTACTACACAGACTGTAAATTTACAATGGCAAAGTAATTCGATCTCCATTGATATGGTAAAATGGACAACGTTTTTAATTATTTGTTTTTATACACTTGGAAGTTTTGAATAGGCGTCAGGAATTTTAGAAAATTTTATTTGCATAATGCTCCTTATTGACTCGAGACGAAGTGCTCGTCACGCAGGTCTGCCAGATAAAGCTATCGGCACAATATACTGCGTGGAGTGTACACGAGCGCTGGTCCGCATCCTCTCCACTATCGGCTCCACACAGACACACAGACGAATCGGTTACTACGATAACACGTATTTGTGTTGCCTCCGATTTATCTCGCATTCCCAAACGCTACTCAAATATTGTTATCGAAATAAACACGTTACTAAAAATTCCGTAATACCCGTCATGTAGTGTCATAACTAAATAAATAAAAAATGCCAAGGTCCAGTAGGTGTTCTGTTAATAATATACCTATAGAAAATAAGACACATTGTTACCTCGAAACAAATTAAAAAATCAATAAGTTTTTGAGAATTACAACATAAAAATAGATTACAGGTTACACTAAAATAAAAATAAAATATTTTTATTTATACCTAAATTAAATTATATGCAATGTCAGAAAACAAAAAATCGCATCGAAATCGTCTATCCGTTAAAAAAAAACTTAGAATAAAATAACCCAATAAAATATTTCATGTAAAGCGTTGCAAAGACGAGTAAACTAACTTGCAGTTTCAAAAAGTTAATGGATGTCAGGTAAGGCCGTAAGGCAATCTTCTAACTCTAGACGCTCTAGCTCTACAAAATATCTTAACCTCATGACCACTTTAGTCAAAATATACCTCCGGTTTGGCTAGTTCGCTATCATGACATGGCTTTTAGTTAAAAATGTATTCATTGTTTCTTACTTTTATGCTACGAGTATTTAATAAATAAATAAAAACAACTATTATTACCCTTGAAATTTAACATAATCGTAGAAAAAACCCATTCTAGTTTATGGAGTAGGGATGGCAAAAGTTAAAAGTTTTAGAGTTTTTTTACTATTATGGACTAAGACGAGTCTTCGTACCAAATTTTAACTTTCTAGAGTATCTTCACGCCCACATCCCCGACGAGGTAGTCGGAGATACAACTAGAGCATCTTCGACGAGCCGAAGATACTAAGTCCTACAATGGGTTAGGTGGTAAACCTATCGCCAGCCGGGCACATATCCGATCCCGGGCAATTTTATTTTTTTTAGATATTTTTGTTATTTTTATTTAAGTATTTGTTTTTTTGTTGCCTAACCCGAAGCTCGAACCCAGGACCTCAAAAAGTCAAGTCCGACGCCGGACCGCTGGACTAAATAGAGTTTTCTAGGATATCAGGAAGTAGGTACCATACGAATTTTGATGATAATCAGTGAGTCAGTGACGCAATTAAGATATCAGTAACATCTGAAATATTAAAGTTTTGAAACTAAAAAATTTATATCTTTAATAAATTTGCCACAGCCTTCGGGCAACTCAACTAACTACATAAAAATGACAATATCAATAATATAACCTGATTCTTTATAGTCTGATTGACCAATGTTGGGTAATAAACACAAATTAAAACTCGCGAATAGTCCGTTATTTTGCCCTCCCTACAACAGATAGCTGCCAATAACTCCTCTGTTTCCCCCTCTACACTCCAAATTTTAGAATCGTTGCCAAAAAATACAAGGACGTAATAAGTACAAACTGTTATAATAGAATACATTTACAATATTTGCTGAGAATGTTGAAAGGTGCAAAAATTTTCCCTAACTGTATGTATGTCAGAAGATAAAAAACCTGGTAGCATTTGAAATAAAAAAATTATGTAAACATTAAAGAACATACCCATTGCAAGATGTTTATATAATTGTTGTATGTCACAAATAACGTTAACAAACTACACTCTATATTTTATCTATTAGGTATGTATCCGCATTACGTGACTGTACGTTTGTGGTTAACATTTAACGTCGAGACCCTTACTTTATTATACTAAATTTAAAATTAAGTAGCAAAGAGAAATGAAAAAACTTAAATTAAATCTCAACGATTATCAGAAAAAAAAATACACAACAGACAAAATTGAACATAAGCGGTAAATCATTGTAAAATAGTTAATTAAAAAATTGAGTTAAAATAATTGTGAATAGAAAACATTTGACATTCAATCTTCTACTGAAATTCTCAAACAATAAGTAGTGAACAAAAACTTGCATATAGAGTACCACATTACCTGTTCTAACTAGACAATTTGAATGCATCGTTTTTCTAATTTTAATGAATATTTGATAATATAAATTAAAATGCAACTAAATTTATATACATAACAATAGTGCAGATCATAAATATAACAGTTACTTGTGTTATTTTTTTAAAAAGTTAAGCAATATTAACATTTATACTATGCAATTTTAACTCACCTGTAACCATTTCTTTCTAGTTTCTGTCAAAAAATCAGCGAGCACCATCTTCACTGCACTGATCGTAAACACGTTAACAAGGAGACAGCGACGCGTGTTGCCACTTGGAAGGTTTGAGAGGGAGTGCTGCGGAGTGTAGACCGGAGGGCTCGAACCTCGTGGCCGTTGTTCCGCCCCCGCGTCACGCTGGACGACACCCCACGGCATACTCGTTGCAATGCACGTCTTACAAATGCAGATCCTTAGATGGTGTGCAGAAACCCTTCTTTAGTCACTAGTCTGAAGTTAGCTGAAATTTGAAAGTAAAAATATTCAACATGTCATTTTGATTCGAATAAAAACGTGATTAGAAATAAAGAAAAGGAAACCAGATTTTACTTAAATGAACTAAATATGCTTGTAAGTATATTTTCTTTTTGACTTACCACTCAAAATTTATACTCAAAAAACATTTTCACCACGAGATTCTGATAATTTAAATTATCTCAGGAATATTTCGGAGTATGCATTTCTTGATTGCATTAGTATCTACTGGTGCCTATCTTTATTTTTTCGGTTTTGGAAAAAAAAATAACTTGTCATATCTCTTAAAAAAAAACGAAAATTTTTAAAAAAGAAAAAGGCGTTTTATTATTATGTATTTGTGCCAGTGGTTTTTTTTGTCTATCGATAAAATTTGTTAAAAATGAAATTTGTTGTCAATAATTGTATTTAACATGATTTATTAAAGTATGCTAAAAATTTCGATGAAATCGGAGATAATCCTATCAATAACAAGCCATTATATTTAAAAGTTTACCAACATTTCGGTGTGTAATGTATGTTTATTTGAAGTCATATCGAAGAAGTTAATAAATTATTTGTAGGAAATAAAGAAAAATATCATTAAAAAATATAAAAACAAAGTAAATTCATCAATTTTAAAAAATAATTTAATATTTTATTGTTTTCATGATTAACTTGTCATATTAATAAACTGATAAAAAATCCAGAAGAAATAAAATGGATCACATTTTGATAAATATAACAGGAAAGCATGTCATTTTAGTTTTTGTTAATAAAATAATTTTTTTAAGTTCATATGACAATGTAAAAAAAATGAAAAATTAATTTAATTAATTATTTTTAAAAAAATCTAAAAACTTAAAAAAATAAATATAGGCACTTTTGACACATTAGAGAATTAAAAATTAAACAAACGCCTTTTTCTTTTTTAAAAATTTTCGTTTTTTTTTAAGAGATATGACAAGTTATTTTTTTTCCAAAATCGAAAAAATAAAGATAGGCACCAGTAGATACTAATGCAATCAAGAAATGCATACTCCGAAATATTCCTGAGATAATTTAAATTATCAGAATCTCGTGGTGAAAATGTTTTTTGAGTATAAATTTTGAGTTGTAAGTCAAAAAGAAAATATACTTACAAGCATATTTAGTTCATTTAATTAAAATCGGGTTTCCTTTTCTTTATTTCTAATCACGTTTTTATTCGAATCAAAATGACATATTGTTGAATATTTTTACTTTCAAATTTCAGCTAAATTCAGACTAGCCTTTAGTCAGGTGTTTAGCGTAGGGTACACACTTAATGATAACTTAAGCTCACTGTAGATTTAAATGGATTAATAGGACTTTAACACGAAAATTAAGTTAACCTTCGTGATTATTCTGATATCAAATATTTTTATCTGTTCTTTTTTTGGATCCAATGCTTTAATGGGGTTTGGTTATGTCAACCCCATCTTACCCAATCACACTTTTGAAATATCTTTAACCTATAACTTATTTTTTTTAATTGTTGACAAATTTATTGAAATTGTTCCGGTTTGGAGGGGAAGGTAGACGGTAAACTTACTTTTCTCGAGGCCTAACATCCCGGCCTTAGGTTGACAACGCTCCAGTACCACCTTTGGTGTCTCTAGGCGGCGAGAATTTCTTACCATCAGCAAATCCATCTGCTTGTTTGCCTTCACATATCATAAAAAAATTAGGTATAAAACGTACCGGCTTTATTATTTAAATTAAATTGACAGCAGTATGTGTAATCACAGCAATAGGAATTTATGCTTATTATTTTACTAATATTATTTATTATAATATTATTACTATAATGAGAACAACTTTCGAAGGTAAAGACTTCTTCCATTTGTGTCCAATTTTTGTTATCTCTTGCTCTAGTTGGCCGTTTGTTTTTTGCTATTTCTGTAAGGTCATCTACTGTCTTTTTATTTCTTGTGTTTTTTTTTCTTTTGGTCCTCACTGTTATTGGCTGAGTATCCATCTAACATCTGATCCTAGTCAAGTGCTAATTTTCAATTATATTTCAGCAAGTGGAGGAAGCAGTTTCCTGAAAGCATTTTTATTTTTTTCTGTACTTTTTAGTGATGTTAAAATAAAATAAATATTCTTCACGCCCATATCCCCGAAGAGGTAGCCAGAGGCACAACCAGGGCACCCACGACCAGCCGAAGATACTAAGTCCCATAATGTGATAGGTGGCAAGCCTATCGCCAACCGGGCACGTTTCCAATCCCGACCAACATTTTTTTTTAATTAGAAAATGGGAAAAATCCAATTTTCTTTTTGTTGGCCGACCCGGCCGAACCCGAGACCTCATGCAGTCAAGTCCAACAATCGGACCGCTCGACCACAGAGGCGATTAGTGATGTTACTTGGCAAGTTTTCGCACACACTGTTATAAACCTACTAAACGCTATGTGTCAAGTATATAATTTTTTATTAAAACTTGCCAAGTAACATCATTAAAAAGTACAGAAAAAAATAAGAAATGTTATCAGGAAACTGCTGGAAAAACAGGTTTGCGTTCCTGTAAGTATTAGAATTTTAGGTATTTAATATGATATTTATTCAGAATCTACTTTTCAAACTGCGAAAAATCAAATGTGCATTCCTGTAACTATTTTTAACTGAGGTATGTGTATGGAACTTGGTACTTCTTTTGATCTCACTTCTTTTATAGGCGAAGCATTCCCATTTTATCGAACTTGGCAGCCTTTCACATTTATGTTTTGGGTGGGATTTCATTTATTTTTGTAAGGTTGTTTATTTTATTTTTAATTTATACGTACGAGTATACAATAAATAATCTCTGTACACCTATAAAGTGTACCTACTTACAAATAGTTAATACAACGACATATTTACTTGGGACCTAAGTAAGTATGCTACCTACCAGCATTATAATTGGTGGTCTATTGTGTAGCCTAGAATGGGCAGTGCAGTGGCATCTCACTATTATCTAATCTTTGACCACACTGTGATCGTGAAACGGCCGCGCCGGACGTCTGCCGAGCTGACGAGTGGCTAAATACATAAAATATCTGAAATCCGACCGACACCTTTATTTTCTTCAATTTTTAGCCGTGGATTTAGAGCATAGGTATTGGTTTGGTAGTGACCCTGCTTTGCACGCCGCATGCCGTCGCGTGTTCGATTCCCGCGACAGACAAGCACAGAGGTTTGTCTTGTGTCGGGCGCATTTATCAATAATCTGGGTATACATGTAGGTACCTACTTAAATAAATACTTAAAGTATCTTCTCCTCCTCCTCTTTTAACGGTTTATTTTCATCCAAAAATCGAACACACACCAGTAATACGAAACGTCAGTAGATTCGTCACATGTTGCATAAGTGACTCCACTGGGACCCAGTTTGATTTTTTTAAGTTTTGTTAGTTTGCCTTCGAAAAATTCTCACGGACGGTCACAAAAATTAAGATCTAGGTACTTTACTTTACTCGTTTCGTCGCAGTCCAGGAATTTGGAATTTTGACATTTATTGGCATGGCTTGCGGACCACTTGAAAGGCTTCCAAGAACCACCAGTGGTCCGTGGACCACCGGTTAAGAACCACTGAATTCTAAAGAATAAAGATACGAGTCCAAAAATAGGTTTTTTTTCAAAATTCAAAGCTCAAATGACATTCGTGATTACATGAAATCTTAAATATCTCATTGAATCAAAACTTATACATATTTCATACCTGACCCCACACACGGCCACCCTGATTTAACATCACAGCAGTCCCATCATGTCCACAATGTTATTTAAACGCGCTGTATAACTTTCACATTTTTATAAGATGACAAAGATCTTGCCGTCCAAGAATTCCGATGCTATTATATATGGCATCTGAAAATATCATACAAATGATAACGTAAGATATTTTCCAATAACGTCAGAACATTTCAGCGCCAGATTTCAAGGCCATTTTCCGAGGCTTTCGTTATTTCCCCGCTTTACCTTACATAAATCCCTCTATAACAATTTGCTCTTTTCGCGAGGAATGTGAATAAGAAATATATTCTCACACGTGTGTAACTCTTATTTTTATAGTCTACCAGCTGTTCCCTACAGCTTTTCTCGCCATTACTCTGAATCTGGAATTTGTAGTGTAATGTTAAACTAGGTTTATGGGAACGATAACGCTATTAAAAGTATTTAAGCTGGCAGCTAGTAAGCTGTTGTCCGCGACTACTAACAGTTTAATTTCGATTTCAATTTGTGTTTTATTTGCATTGAATACAATTTAAGATGTCATGCTACATTCGTGCCAGTGTCTGCTATTTCACGAAAAAATGGCATTCAAATATTAACATTTTTAATTATATAAAACTGTTTCCATTTTCTAACAAGCAAATCTAAAGTATCTTTACGCCAATAGGGATATTGGCAGGGAAAAGGTAGGCAGAGGCACAACCAGGGCACCTACGACTAGCCGAAGACACTAAGTCCTACAATGTAATAGGTGGCAAGCCTATCGCCAACCGGGCACATATCCAAACCCAAGCAAGGTTTTTTTTTAGAAAATTGGAAAAACCTAAGTTTCTTTTTGTTGCCCGATCGGGGATTCGAACCTCGGTATATATATATACATAAAAATCAATGCCACTTTTTGGTGTAATTTTATAACTCAGTAAAGAGCTCACTTATCCAAACCAAATGCTTTGTTCGGACTATTTAGTAGATGGTTTATGTGAAGTTTGCATAAAATCGGCAGAGCGGTTCTTCATTTATCACATTTTTTGTAACAAATGAATTCAATAAATGGCGGATCATTTTGTTAATGGGTATTTTTCAGTCAATTTTTTTTCAGATGGGGATTGTGTTGTCGCGTTGAAACTATTTTTAAGTTGTATTTTCGTTTTGTTGTGTTATGTCATTCATGCGGTCATATACGTAGCGAAGCACGTACCAGGCAGTTAGTACATTATAATTATAAACTAGTATAGGGTGGTAATTATTTTTATAAAGCTGTACCACCTGTTGGCACCTCAAGTTTAGGTGGGTATCTCGATACATATCTTTTTATTATTATTTGATCAAGAAAATACATCCTGTTTTTTGACGAATAAACCAACTTCTAAAATGTTCATTGCTGTGACTGTTAACATTTTAAGTGATTTAAATTTAGGTTTGCAATATTTTACCTGAGTGATGTTGCCCAAGCTCTTTTACATTTTATTTGAGCGATAAGTTCGTTTTTTACTGTCAAAGAGTTTCCCCATAGTAGAGGTAAAAAAAGTATCTTCACGACCATATCCCCGAAGAGGCAGGCAGGGGCACAACCATGGCACCCGCGAGTAGCCGAAGACACTAAATCCCACAATGTGATAGGTGGGAAGCCTACCGCTAGCCGGACACATATCAAATCTCGAGCAACGTTTTTATATTAGACAATTGGAAAAATTCAATTTTTTTTGTTGCCCGACCCGGGAATCGATCCCGGGACCTCATGCAGTCAAGTCCGATAACTGAACCTCTAGACCATAGGGGCGACTAAGAGGTAGTAGTACGGATCGCAAAACGGCTCCTACATAGCCAGTAGGTACCGCTGTGTGCAGTGTGAGCTGTTCTTAACCGACTTTTAATCTTTTTAACACGTACACAAATTTATTTAGCTTTCCAATAACGGACTCTACGTGACCTTTCCAATTAAGATGTTTGTCAAAGTATACATACAAATATAAATACTTCATTTTGCATTATTTTTGTTTTCGTCAAATTTACTGGCTAGTTGTTAGTGAGCTACGCACGGTTTAGTGACATTTTGTAATTCCGTTCAGTAATTTTTGCAAGAGACGGCCTACCAGAGAGAGGCAAATCTTCCATTACATCTCGACCGCTTTTAATTGCTTTATACCACTTATTAGTAGAATTTTTTCAAAAATTCGATCCATCGTCGCACTTATTAGTAGAAAAATTCGATCCACCGTCTGTAATATTTTCATTGACTCCGAGCTCAAAATTCTATTAGCAATGGAAAACTTAAGACAAACTCTTTTGTTCGATGTGTTGTCTTTTATGAAATTCGCAATACACACTAAATATGATGATATAATTAAGTCAGCACTGTATCTATATAAATATATTTAAAAAGTCCCCATTTTGCTAGGTCATCGCAACATGCCTGCAAGGATGGGCTAATTTTGATAATTCTTCTTTGTTTGGTTAGTGATTGTCACGAGAAGGATCGCATAAGCAGCAAAACCGGAAAAAAGTACAGAGAAAATAGGCAAATCCGAACGAAGTTCACCGGGTCGGCTAGTTTAATATAAGTAACAGACACCACTCAAATTTCCGCGCAAAACTGGAAAATAGTTGTACCAATATAACAAAAAAAAAAAAACCATAATTTGAATTTGTAACCATAAACTAATAATCCTTTTCCGATACTTTTTTGACAGAATATATTTATGTACTACTTAAATTTCTCTCCTTCTTATTGTTATTATTATTTTAATGTTATGTTACATATATTTTTGTATGTTTAATTTCTTTACCTCCTGAACTTATACAGTTTCCTTAGACAAAAAGATAATCTGCGAGAGAGATCGCTTTGTTTGGTGATAAGGTACTACAAACCAAAACAAAACCCGCCTTTTCTGGACTACACACTATAATCTCGGGTTGTCGATAATACCTATTTACATTTACTCGTACTTTGTTGTAACTTTTATTGTGCACAATAAAGAGTTTATTCGTTTGTTCATTCATTCATTTATTTATCTGTTACATCATACCTGAATTTTGAACGGATTTTGGCGTGATTTTTTTTTGGAAGCTGACGTGATCAAGTTAGTTTTATAGGTGGTTATTATTATTTTTGAAGTGACACTTCTTTAGAATCGTTGTGATTTCAAAACGGGTGCAACCGAAAAGCGACAGGTAAGAGACACAAACATATATTCATCTCATTCTTAAGTCGATTTACTGAAGTCTTACTTCTATCGTAAGTGAATCGCATACACACCTTTTTTTTAATTTTAATAATATTAATAATATATTGTTCTAAACTGACGCGGTCAAGTTAGTTTTATCGGGGGTTATTATTTTCCAAGATTGAATTTCGAACGGAGTACAGCGGGAGAGAACGGCTCATTGCAAGTACCATTATGTAAAACAAGAAGAATTCTAACCTATCGTACTTGCCTTCTTTTTATCTTATCATACTTATTTCATAAATCACAATAAAAAAATAAGTATTTATCTAATGCGAGTAATCTTTTATTTGTTCGCAATAATTACCATAGGTATATTCTAATATTTTTGGAAATGTTCCTATTTGTTGAATAACCTAAGACTACAATCTAGTTGAAATTTTACTATAGCCAAGATGTTAAACCTCATATAATTGATAAGTTGGTAAATTTCCCCGTGTAGGTCCGGGTTTCTTTGCATAATAGACCGTCTGCCTTTCTGCCAGGCAGCTCGTAAAAGGCGAGTATAGGCTTACCGTCACTAATACCGTGACATCTTACTAGGCGGTAGAGTTTCGTATAGACTCGCCCGGACTGTTACCACCGCCTTACCTACATAACGTCAGCGGTCGCCGTTGACCTGTTCCAGTTTGGAGGATAAGGTAGCCGGCAAACTTACTTTTGCTTGAGGCCTTAAGTTGGTATCGGACTATTACCATCTTTGGCTTCGTGAATTTTTTACCATCAGGAAATCCTGCGTGTTTGTCATCCAATATCATACAAAAATCTTTGTTTACATAAGAGAGAAGGCATCGAAAATCGATTGTGTACAAGAAATCTAGATTCTAGAAAGTGTTTTTATATTGTACAAATCTGCTCCTCCTCTAGAAAACAACCTCGAATTGTTCTTAAAGACAACTAACAATTGTCGTTCACAACCATTTTCACTTTCCAGACAAATATCGTTAATTCTTCTTCACTGTCAAGATTCGACCCTGTCGCGGTTTTGGCGAGACTATAAAACATAATGTAAATAAATACTTAATCTTGCGCCTATCACCCACTAACCTCCATTTCACTATCAGTACAAATCTTATTAAACCCCTCTCAAATAAGCCTCATCTTTGACATTAAAACGTTTAATATTTTAATTGTTCTATAAAATCGTGTCTCTCATATCTGTAAACGCTTCTTTTTCTGCTAATCTAGCTTTATTTAGATAGTTAATTTACTTCCCGTTTGTTTCAGGTTTCCTGTGTAGAACAGACCGTCTCTGTTTCTACCAGGCAGGTCGTGGAAGCCAAGTATAGATTAAATAGGTCATTAGTAAGACCACTGCTGCCACCTCGCCCTACTTATTCCGCCGCTGTAAAGGCGGTATCACGTTCCGATACGGAGGGTGAAGGGACCTGTAGACTTGCACATTCGGCTTACCACCCCGATATAAAGACATCGATACTTCTATAACATTTAAAGTGTCTATGGACCGTGGTTGTCTCTAACCATTAGGAGAATTGTGTGCTCATTTGCTGTCTTATGCCAATCGATAATTTAGGCGCAGAGTAACTGCAAAAAACCGACACCTATTATTTTATTACCTCATCGAATTTTGATATTATTTCGTTTTAAGAAAAATTGCTAAAGATCCCGAGATGGTTTCACATAATTTTTATAAAATTTTAAAGTTGATACAATTACAAAGACACTAGTTTTGTCATGAAATGGGACGACCTCAGAATCGTGATTTGCCTTCTCAAAAAAGTACCTACTGTCAAAATCAGTTCATTATCTACATACAATACAGTTGATAACCTCCTTTTATAGGATTTGTAATCGAACCACTTACTGGGTAGACAAAATGTGCTGAATGTTGATATATATAATATATCATGAGCCGTTCAAGTGTAGAACTTAAACATCGTTTATTTAACATAGACCATACTAAAGGCACTTGTAACGTTACTAAGTAATACTAAAATCTATTACCGGTTCGGAACCCGGTCACACTCTGAGAAGATCCGACAATAAACTTAACGTGCTTGTCTTTTTTCCTCATTTTAAAATATGTACCTAAACATAAATTAAAGTAGCAAACTATACTAATATTACAAAGCTGAATAGTTTGTTTGTTTGCTTGAACGCGTTAATCTCAAGAAATACTGGTCCGATTTGAAAAATTATTTCAGTGTTAGAAAGCCCATTTATCGAGAAAGGCTTTACATCATTCGGTTTAAATGAATGTCTTAAGAGATATCTTAGTTTTAAAATAACATCACGCCGTGTACTGTGCGCACAAATGTGTAAAGCCGGTGAGTAGTCGTGAGGGGGTAGGGCGGTAGGGCCCAATTAGCTCTGAAAGATACCATGCCTCGCGGCCAAAGAACATTATAGTTCCTAATAAATAAGAATAATGGGTTTTTGTCTTATCTAAACAGAATTATTACTTGATTTTTTAGTATTTCAGGGTAATCCTTTTTTTATAGGTAATCTTATCTTATCATAAAGCAATAATTTTTGAGCGGTTAGTTCTCCAATTATTTATATTCAACATAAAAAATAAAATATTTTTTACTTATAAATAAAAAAACTGCCGAGAAAAAGAGTCTGCCATTGCAAAACGACTGCGATTTCTGCGCAACAACGAGTCAGAAGATGAAAAAGGCTTGATGTTAAGTCGAAACACAATAAAAAAACTTTCTTTCTCTTGAAACTATCTAACGAACCTTACTATGATCTATTACACAGCTAGAGAGACCGCTCCTACCTTTTTCGCTTTTGCTTTTTCGGCAACATTCAATGCTCAAAACTTTGTCGCTAGAATTTCTAAACGTGTGTTTCTAAAAAAGTGTCTTCACGCCCATACCCCCTAAGATGTAGGCAGAGGCGCAACCAGAGCATCTGTGACTAGCAGAAGACACTAAGTCCCACAATGGTGACAAACTTATAACCAACCGGTCCCGTAATTGCAACGTCATTTTTATTAGATAATTTAAAATACACATTTTTCATTTCTTTTTTTTTTTGTTGCCCGATTTGAAGAAGTCATGTCTGACACCGGACAGTTAGACCACAGAGACGACGTGTTTGTCTAAATTTTCAAAAAATCTTTTGTTCTAATGTATGTATCTGTTTTCTAGGTTTCTATAACTTTAGATACAGTTTAATTCCACTGGAATTGCCGAAGTGCAGATAAAACTGTAGCGACAGTAACGCATTCCTACTATTCACCTGATGTAAACTTGAAAAGAGAAAGTTTATGTTCCGTTTTCATGCTAAAAGTGCTGAACTGATTTTGATGTTTTTAAAATTAAATAAAATTTTTGGCGAAGGACGTATGCTGCTTTTTATATCAAAATTTAAACGGGCAGCTTTGAAGAGCTAACTATTAAATAACTAGACTATTATAACTTAGACTAGAATTTTATATAGAATATATAAAGAGGCTGCGGATAACAGCTTCTACGTTATATTTATAAAAGATTGGCATGAGTAGCAATTAATCCTAATCTCTCTTATCTTCTACGTATTCAGCAAGGACATAATGACTTTTTTCATTTAATTTCAATTTGACACATTACCTACATTTATTAATTGGAAGGTCTCAATATAATCGGGAAGTTTATTGTAAAAACGTATACATTAGCCCACGAAAGAATAACTTACTCACTGGAGACAAGACACTTGCACAGCATCAGATAATTTCTTTTAAATGAACTTACATTCCTGTGAACAAACTACATTAAATTTTCAAAGTTATACTGGGAAGTTACAGTCAGAATTTAAATTTTTTTATCCGGAAAACCTCCAAAAAGCCTAAGTTATAAATTTCCCCTTTTGGCTTTCTTTTGTAAAATAACTATAATATTTACTTCTGCAGAACTCTCTCGAACTATCGGAGGAATTTCAAACCTTACTATTAATTAAAAAATATTATTGACATAGTCAGTCCCGGATTTAGGGCAAGCTAACAGGGGCAAAAACCCCGGGGCCTCCACAAACGGGAAGACTCCACACTATATGCTTCGTATAAAAACTTACAAATTCCGACTTATTTTCCTTGATTTTTTTATCATTTTACCATTACCTACAGTACTTTGTACAAACATGTTTATATTGTTCTTAAATTTTAAAAACAAAGTTGACAGAAAAAAATTATAACTTTATTTGGAAAAAAAATCGGTGGCCAGAGGGCTTCACTCCTTTGTTGCCCCGAGGCCTTCAGACCTCTAAAATCAGCCCTGGATACTAATTAAGGTAATTCAATTATAACAATTTTAAAGTATTAACGAGTAAACATTTTTTTTTTTGATAATTTAATTGATTTTTTTTGCGGTTAATAGTTAATAACAAGGATCTTGAGGTTTTACATAAAGTGGCACTATGTTAACACGCATAAAAATATACTATTTTCGTTATTATTTTATTTTATCACATGACATTTCAGAAATATTAGAAATATACCTAGTAATTAAGAATGATACACACAATAATTATAGTCTTTATTAATTAATTTCTTTTTTATAAAATATAAAAAATATGTTTAAAAAATAGAAATAAATTGTCACATCTCTAGATTTAATAATTAATATCTTTATCCATTAGTTGATTAAAGTTGTAATCTTAGCTTTTGTTATGTTAGTTTGTGTGTTAGTTACTTTTAAAATAAAATAAGTAAAGATCAACATTTATAGAAACAAAAATCTAATGTCAGTTAAATTTAAAACATTAACAAAAAAATCCTTTTTATAGTTTTTTTTTAAACTTACTACATAATTATCTATCATTCAAAACTTGGAATGAATACTAAGATTTCTGTGCTAGCTACATCTTGTTTTCTAGGTTGACTTTTACTTGACAGTTTCCTTAAATTCCAGAATCCAAAATCTTTTTTTTTCAGGTAAGTTGATAATTAACGCGACTATACAAAAAGTGTAATTTTATCATGACGTGTTAACGGATTAACGTTAAACCCGTGTGTTGCGTTAAATTTTCTGAAATTTTACGATATAACATTTAACGAAGTTAATTATTGGATTTACTGTGTCAAGCTATGTTCCTAAATGCGTATATTTTACCTAATCAGGCTACTGAGTTTATTGTTTAATTACATACGAAATGTATTTTTTTCCAAGGACAAAGTAAAGTTAATAAAAAATTTGACTATTTTTAGCAATAACCGAAGAAGGAAGTAGTTAACATCTCGTGCAGTTGGTATATTGCAAACTATTTATAACCGAGTTATTGGAAAATTTCCCCCAGGAGTGCATCTAAGTTGGACGCCTTCATCAGAGTTTACTCAGCCATATTCCAATCACGTGTTTCAAACACGGTTTTAGTTTTGCAGCACGAAGATTGGGTCCGATATAAGCTAAAGGACCAGTATATTTACCTACCTGTCTACTAACGTCGCTCGGAGGTCGAGGTCGCCACAA